>CM050164.1:274585962-274880962 GCA_027410445.1 Discoglossus pictus
AACTAATGTACATGTAAATATATAAATTAATATGTTTAGATATATTTATGGAATAACCAACCATTTCAGAATTAATAAGTGGCTGTCCAAAGGTGTTAAGGAGACTCTACCTGCAAGGCAGAGGGACATAGAAAACACATTGGGCCTGTATGCCACATTGGGAATGTTTGCAGAGTGATCAGGAAAGAAAAAGTCAGGATGCTACCTGGTGAGACATCGTGGTTCAGGTAATGTTTTATTACATTTTTTTTTCGTGTTTAAGATGTTTGTTCATTAAAATGACATTTGCCCAGATGGTAGACCTATATGTATAGATCAGACTAATGACAAGGCCTTTATGTTTTTTATATTGTAAGACTGTGTCATTAGTCTGATCTACATGTATAGATCTACCAACTAGGAATGCTTATATGGTTTACCACCCCCATCTTTGAGAGATAATTAATCAAGTTAGATAAATTCATTAAGTGTGGGAGGAGTTTTACATGTAATTTATGCTTAAAATACCCTTTCATGCTCAATTTTCTAACACGTCCAGTCAAAATATTTAGTAAAAACAAACTTTAATTGTATTTATTGAAATGTGTACTATTCATTTCTGCAATAACTGGGACCTTCCCCACTGTAATGTTTTTTCTTTGTAAGATTTTGTTAATTAAACCATTACACATTGATGTTAAACATTTGTTTAGATTCCTATGCATCAACACAAACTGCATTTCCAGGACAATGATATGTTATATAGTACAGATAAGTCAAATAGTAAAGGTTTGTAATGTAGTAAAGGTATATCATATAATATAATGACCTCATATAGAAAAAGTATGTCATGTAGTAAAGATATGTCATATAATAAAGGTGTCATATATAGAAAAGGTATGTCATATGCTAAAGTAAAGTTATGCCATGTACTAAAGGTATGTCATATAAAAAAGGAATCTCATATAGAAAATGTATGTCATATAATAAACACATGTCATAAGATAAAGGTATGTCATATAGTAAAGTATGTCATAATGTAAGTGTCCTTTAATAAATATATGTAATATAATAAATGTATTTCAGATAATTAAGGTATGTAATTTAGTAAAGTTATGTCATATAGTAAATGTATGTCATATGATAAAGGTATTTCATATAATAAAGGTATATGTATGTTGTCATGAACAATTTGGGGCCATGATGGGACCCCCTGTACCCCACACGTACCTCTGTTATTTGGAATGCTGGCACACTGGGTGTTAATGTCAAGAACTATTACAACGGACCTGAAACGTGTTGTGAGGACTGACTTAATTGTTTTTGTGTGTAGTAAGGATCACAATAATTCATTTGGTGGTTACTAGATCATGTTATATGCACTGTAGTAATGCATCTGTGATAGAAGTAGGCCCTGGGATGCTAGAATTATCTAAAAAATACTGCAGTCACTTATGTGACAAATGATTAATCTTCTAAGGAATCTTTATGGCCCTGCAATCGGCCACGTGTGAAGGCTCTGGCTTTATTCATGAAAGAGGGAACTAGTTTTATGGCTCTGTAAGAGGAGAAAAAAAAGGTGTAATTAGAAGAAAGCCAGACGCCTCTATACATCTGGAAATCATGTGGGTGAGGGGGAATAGCAAGCTATTTGCCTAGGAGGATGAGCTAGAACTGGGGGAATGTCTGGTGTTTTGTGTAATCTTTCTGTGCTTATATATATCTCTGAAACAATAAAGAAGTGGCCAGTCTGACTTTGGACACACTAAACACAGGTGATGTCAGAGTCTGCTTGTACTAATCCAAGGTACATGGGTGTGATTCTTAGATCCTAAGAATAGGGGTCTGAGGTGCATGTCTCTGCAGTAATGATGCTGTCATCTGCAGTGTCTGCTGGTGTCGAGATCTGAACAAAAAGTTGAGACCGTAGAGAGAGAGAGAGATTTGGGGTGAGCGTGGTCCCCCAAAGCTGGCGGTCGTGACATATGTCATATGATTAAGATTTGTCATGATAAAGGTATATCACATAGTAAAGGTATATCATATAATAAAGGCTTGTCATATGATAAATGTATGCCATACAGTAAAGGTATACCATATAGTAAAGGTCTGTCCTATAATAAAGGTATGTCACATAGTATATGAATATGATGTAATAAAGGTATGTCTTATAGTATAGGTATGTCAAATAATAAAGGTATATCTTACAATATAAGTATGACATATAATAGTATACTATTGTAGTTACGTGGATTTTTATAAGTACTGCGCCCATGCACTGCACCTCTTTGTATTTGTGCATAGACTTTAACATCTTAAATGTGAAACACTGAAGCACATCTACTAATCAAATTATTAGATCTTAATATGTTTCTGAGGTTGGACAATATAATATAGTGCACATGTTAAAATATGGGAATGCAAAAGTACATTATGTTGGCATGGCAGCTCATTGTTGAAATGTCCATGTTGAGTACATTTACAAACCAAGGTTATGCAAAACAGAGTGCAAATTGCAGCATTTAGTTGAAAGCTGGATTTCGTACACCACATAGAACCAAACTGTTTTGCTTCTTCCTATTCAGGAGTGTGAGGGATAAAATGAAAAAACAGAAACTGGTGACACCGAGGATTACAACTCCTGAAATTAGAGCACTGGTGACTGAATTCATCTGGAACTGGGGACTGCTTGTCTGAGCTGCAACAACAAAAACATATTTGTAAAATGAATACATGTACACTGCGCACATTATAATTTATTGAATGATGTTACACACTGGTAATATAGATACACATAAATAAAGTGTAATTATCACAAATGCTTTAACTTTTATTCCCTGAACTGATTTACAAATGTTTGTGATATCAATTGCATTGTCTGACAAATTCCTTTTACTTGAAGTGACTTTCTTGCACTTCATATCCATTTGCCAGCACTGAGAAACTTGGACAAAAGCTCCTAAAGAAGAGTAGTGTTAATCGATTAGCACTGTAGGTGTGACTTTCTGCAAACTGTGCTTCTGATATGTTCTGCATACCTAGGGAATAATAACATCAGGTGGGTATCATACAACTAAACTCAACACATTTCGAGGGAAAAAAAACTATGGTACATATTAATTATCACGTCAGTGCGTTGTATAAAGAAAGGTATATGTTTACTGTAAGGAGACTGTGATGCCTGTGTTTCAAGCATCCACTCAGCTATAATCTTCTTAAGCCTTTGCTGTGGTTATGTGTTAGAAGAGTGTTTCATGTAAAACACAAGTGACTTCCCTTCATTGTGTTTGATAAACTACCACCGTTCAATGAAAAAAAAAGTACATGTTTGGATATATAAGACATATTTTAGCAGGGGAAAGACCATAAAACTAGTTTATAATTAGAAAAAGAAAGTTTGATGCCTCTGCTTGATACTGGTGGAAGTGGGTGTGAGAAGTCTTCACATTTCTTGATAGCTGTGTTCACACTTATTTCTGTTTTCTCATCTCTCAACCCTCCGTCCACTGATGCACACCCTCAGGATCCAGTTCTTAGGAAGTTATGTAACAAACACAAAATGGATTCTTGCACTCATAAGCAGACTTTTTTTTTTATCTAATTTTATCTTAAAACGTTTTATGTCCATGTCTCACACAGCTACTAATATTATTAATGTATTACATCAGCTGTTTTTTCTTAAACTATAGTGGTCCTTTAAGCATTTTCCTTCTGGGAAATCACCCTTAATCTGCTCTATAACTTTACCATCTTAATTATAATAAAAAGTAAACATGCATGTGCCACTTGTGGAAAGCCACACGTATAAATCAAATCAGCAAATGCATAGTACTAAATTATATACTTTGTAAACCCCATGATCTATTTATATTTTAATTTAAATTCATAGGCCCTCATTCTATTATCGGCCGTAAATCGGCCGCAAAGCTGCGATTCTTTGCAGGGCTCCCGTTACCTTGCAATTCAATTATAAGGCGCCGCAAGGCTATCCCCTTATGGCCGGCCGTATATCTTGCAACCGGCCGCAAGCTTAGAAATCTTTAAATGCAAAAATAAATTCAAGACGGCACTGTAAAGCTCTGTAAATGCTAGGGATCATAATGGGGGACATGAGGATTAATAGCAACCCCCTCTCAAGCTTGCACATCAGCCCGAATCCGAGATTACATTAACTGTTTATTTTCCGGCTGCAGAGTGGGCGGGTCTGAGGTGCTCCAAGCCCTATGGACTTTTTACATAGATATGTGACATAAATTCAAAAAAATAATTATTTACGGATTTGAGTGTAGGGGAATGTTGTGCTATTAATGCTAACACCTGCAATCACTTTATAGTCTCCTCAGAGTGCAGGATGGCTTTATTTTGGCTTTATAATGTGCTTAATTGTGTGCCTGCGGGACCTTTTTGCTGCAAGTAAGCTGCGGCTCGGTTTTAGCCTTGCAGAGAGGGTTCCCGGAGCAATTGAATAGCAACCAGGATTTTCTTGCGGCCGAAACGCTTGCGGCCGTTTAAGATCAAATGCTTTCCTCCGGCGCGTGCGGCCGCAAGGGATAGCAAGGCGCTGGCCGCAAGCCTGCCAGAATCCCCGGCCGGAAGGGAATAGAATAGGCAAATATCTTGCGGCCGGTCCTTGCAGCCCCGCATCTCCTACGGCCGATAATAGAATGAGGCCCATGGGGTGTATGGTATATACAGAATTATTAGGCAAATGAGTATTTTGACCACATCATCCTCTTTATGCATGTTGTCTTACTCCAAGCTGTATAGGCTCGAAAGCCTACTACCAATTAAGCATATTAGGTGATGTGCATCTCTGTAATGAGAAGGGGTGTGGTCTAATGACATCAACACCCTATATCAGGTGTGCATAATTATTAGGCAACTTCCTTTCCTTTGGCAAAATGGGTCAAAAGAAAGACTTGACAGGCTCAGAAAAGTCAAAAATAGTGAGATATCTTGCAGAGGGATGCAGCACTCTTAAAATTGCAAAGCTTCTGAAGCGTGATCATCGAACAATCAAGCGTTTTATTCAAAATAGTCAACAGGGTCGCAAGAAGCGTGTGGAAAAACCATGGTGCAAAATAACTGCCCATGAACTGAGAAAAGTCAAGCGTGCAGCTGCCACGATGCCACTTGCCACCAGTTTGGCCATATTTCAGAGCTGCAACATCACTGGAGTGCCCAAAAGCACAAGGTGTGCAATACTCAGAGACATGGCCAAGGTAAGAAAGGCTGAAAGACGACCACCACTGAACAAGACACACAAGCTGAAACATCAAGACTGGGCCAAGAAATATCTGAAGACTGATTTTTCTAAGGTTTTATGGACTGATGAAATGAGAGTGAGTCTAGATGGGCCTGATGGATGGGCCCGTGGCTGGATTGGTAAAGGGCAGAGAGCTCCAGTCCGACTCAGACGCCAGCAAGGTGGAGGTGGAGTACTGGTTTGGGCTGGTATCATCAAAGATGAGCTTGTGGGGCCTTTTCGGGTTGAGGATGGAGTCAAGCTCAACTCCCAGTCCTACTGCCAGTTCCTGGAAGACACCTTCTTCAAGCAGTGGTACAGGAAGAAGTCTGCATCCTTCAAGAAAAACATTATTTTCATGCAGGACAATGCTCCATCACACGCGTCCAAGTACTCCACAGCGTGGCTGGCAAGAAAGGGTATAAAAGAAGAAAATCTAATGACATGGCCTCCTTGTTCACCTGATCTGAACTCCATTGAGAACCTGTGGTCCATCATCAAATGTGAGATTTACAAGGAGGGAAAACAGTACACCTCTCTGAACAGTGTCTGGGAGGCTGTGGTTGGTGCTGCACGCAATGTTGATGGTGAACAGATCAAAACACTGACAGAATCCATGGATGGCAGGCTTTTGAGTGTCCTTGCAAAGAAAGGTGGCTATATTGGTCACTGATTTGTTTTTGTTTTGTTTTTGAATGTCAGAAATGTATATTTGTGAATGTTGAGATGTTATATTGGTTTCACTGGTAAAAATAAATAATTGAAATGGGTATATATTTGTTTTTTGTTAAGTTGCCTAATAATTATGCACAGTAATAGTCACCTGCACACACAGATATCCCCCTAAAATAGCTAAAACTAAAAACAAACTAAAAACTACTTCCAAAAATATTCAGCTTTGATATTAATGAGTTTTTTGGGTTCATTGAGAACATGGTTGTTGTTCAATAATAAAATTAATCCTCAAAAATACAACTTGCCTAATAATTCTGCACTCCCTGTATAATAAAAAAAAATGCTCTAATATATACTCTAATATATACTGTGACAGAGATGAGGCTTAATTTTTCATATTTGTCATAATTAAGATATTAATAATGTGCATCTTAACACTCTATACATCACCTATACTTGGGGGATCTCATGGTTCCACTACCTCCTATGAGCCCAGGGATCACTGGGATTCCTTCATTTAAAGTACATTAAATGGGGGTACCCAGGGATTCCCTCCTCCCTCACACTGAAGGGAACCATGGGGATTGCCTCTCCCCAGGGGCAAAGGGGAACCCCTGGGATTCCCTCCCCCACTAACCCTTGATCCTCACTTAAATATTTATTATCTATTTAGACTCTGATGGCACTTAATATTAACCTATGCCATGGATGTACTTAAAGGAGCTCCATGGCACCTAAAACTTAACCCCTAACTCTCAAGACCCTAACAGACCTCCTTGGCATACGAAATTAACCCGATGCCTTGGAGGTCATGTAAGGACCCTAGTTGCATCTAACTAATAACCTAACACACAATACCTGTATTCCATGGAGGTCCTTGTGCCCTGTAAGGACCTTCATGGTACCTACTATTATCCCCTATATTATCCCCTATGCCACAGAGATCATGTAATGACCTCCTCTATCCATCCACTCTACTGCAGTCCCCTTCTTAGTGTGCCTTCAATCTTTCCCAGTAACAGAGCCTTCTCTAGGGAATTCTGTCTTCTCATAATTTGACTAAATTACTTGTGCTTTAGCCTTATGATTAAACCTTCAGTGAGCAGTTTGGCTTGATTTCCTGTCGTATATTTACTGGATCTTGCAGTTTCTATGGCTCCCAGCTTTCTTTAATGTTCAGCTTTCACATCCGTATGTTACTTCTGAAAATACCATAGTTCTACCTATGTGGACCTTTGTTAATAGTGTTATATCTTTACTTTTTAATATATTTTCCATACTGCCTCCACTTCTTCCCCATCTATTTGCCACTATCTTTGTCTTTTTAAGAGGTGGATGAGATGATCTGGTACTCCCATCTCTTTAAGAACTTGACACATTTTGTTTTGATCCACTCAGTCAAATGCTTTAAAATAGTCTATGAAGCAGAAGTAAATGTTTTGGAACTTTCTTGCTTTCTCTATTATCAAGCAGACACGAGCAGTTTCATCTCTTGTTCCTCTGCAAAAACTGTCTGGCATATCTGGTAGTACTCAGGCCATATAGTGTGGGAGCCGGACTTGCAGGATCTTATGTATTACCTTGCTGACATGTTGAAGGAGAGTGATTCTTTGATAACTGAAACATTATTTGAGCATTGGGATTTAGACTGATGTTTTTCAATCCTCAGACCACTGTTGAGTTTTCCAAATTTGTTGGCCTGATGAAAGTAACACTCTCAAAGCATCATCTTGTAGGATTTAAACAGTTCAGTTTGGATTCCATCAACACATGCAGCCTTGTTATCAGTAAGGCTTCCTGGGGACCATCTAAATTAATGTCTGATTCCAGCTCATTGGACACACTATTGAGGTTATCAATGCTGTTAAGAACCTTTCTGCAGAGATCGTCTGTGTATTCCTGTCATCTCTTCTTTGTCTCATTCTGCTTCTATTAAGTCCCTACCATTGTTGTCTTTTATCACACCCACTATGGTATCAAAGATTCCTTTGAGTTCCCCAATCTTCTTGAAAAGATCTCTTGACTTTCCCATTCAGTTATTCTCTTCACATTGGTTATTATATAATGTCTCTTCTTGCTATCCTCTTGAATTCTACATTCAGTTGGCCAAATATTTCCTATCTTCACTGCCTTTCACTTTCATGTGATATTTTCAAAGCCACATCAGACAGCTAATTTAACCGTCTTAGTTTTCTGTCTTTTGGAGATATTCTTTGTTGATATTTACTGGACAATGTCACAAACTTCTGTCCAAAGTATTTAAGGCATTCTGTCTACCAAGTATAATCCCTTAAATCTATTCTTTACCTCCCCTACATATTCACAGGGGATATTATTTATTTAATATCTGCGTGGTCTGATGATTTCCCCTCTGTTTCTCAGTTTAATTAGTTGCAATAAGAAGCCCTTGATCTGAGCCACAGCGATCTCCAAGTCTTATTTTTGCGGATTGATTGGAGCTCCTACATCTTTGGCTTCAAAAAATATAGTCAATCCGATTTCTTTGATATCTCACTTTATATTCCCAGGTCTCCATTCTGCTCAGAGTGGTCATAAACTGAAGACTGTGGTCACACTGTGTATGTCTTTCTCCAGGTCAGACAAACTGCAAACAATCAGTCCATAAGTAGCCCCTCTAATATACAAGGGGCAGTCTTAAATCAGGACTGCCCAGGTGCAAAAAATTACTTGAAAGTCAATTCCTGCAGTACCACTAGGGAAGAGAGCTTTGCAGAGTACGTGGCTCACATAAGCCCCTTGGATAACTCTGTCACACATCCCCTCTCCAGCTCAACACTATGAGACAGTACTTCTGTTTTCCTTCTTGAGTTCCAGTTCTGTGGGAGACTTTGAATTTGAAAGTTAACTCTGCTGTTCTTCTCTTTGTTCTGCTGTATGCACTACAGAGGAGAGTGATGTGATATAAGAGTGAATTTTCATCTTAGTTGGTTATTTCTAAAGGGTTTCATGGCCAGACATTTTTTATCTACCAAAAAGTAGTTTTGCTCCTGAGACAATATCTTTTTGCTAAGAAACATGATAGGATGCTCTTCATTTCCCACCATCTGTGATAAGACCACACCAGATGCATCAATTTGCAAGATGAACTCTTTCTCAATGAATTAAAATGGGATCCTGGCAAAGTGTAGACTTTAAGTCTTTGAAAGCTTCCTCAGCCTCTTTGATCCACTTTGCCCTATTAGGAGCTCTATCTTTATTAAGCTCTAGTTTGACCAAGCCTCTTCATACAATATAGCCCAGATATTTTCCTTCACTCAACCCTATGGCACATTTTACAGGGTTCATAGTAAGCCCTGACTGTCTCAGGGTTCCCAATACTGCTTCCACTATCAAAAGATGTGTTGCCAAATCAGTGGTGTGGAAGACTATCAGCCCCATTAAATTCCAAGCCAGTAGCGGCAACGGCACACTCGCAAATCCTGCAGGATTGAGATTCAAGAGCTATTGTGTTGAACCATGCTGCGACCAACAGGCAGGAGATGCAAACCCGTAAACCATTCTCTCGCACATTGGATGTGCTGCTGTAAACATGATCAATTAGTCAAACCCTTAGTTATGGGTTTAGATGGAGCCAATGGCAAATGAGATCGTCATCATTACGTCGCTGAAAAGTGGAGGCAAGATTTCAAAGCCTTATGGGTTTTAATTACGAGTTTCGATTAGACCGGCATTCCAGAAATAATGCAATATTAATAAATCAGTAAATATAATATTCTAGTCCATTCTAGTTTCATTATATGTATTAACACATTGATTACCGCGAACAATATAACACTGAAATTAAATATAATTTATTTTATATGGTAGAATTGCGAGCTTGAGAATGTTGTGCTATTAATTGTAATACCTAACATCACTTTCCCTTTAATTATAAGTACAGTAGTGTGTTTATATTTGCATTTACAGTGCTACGGATAGGACTTTAACCCCCTTCAAGGCCCTCTCTAATATCTGTTGGCTTTTTGGCTCCATTTGAAGGGTTACGGGTTTGAACACCAGTGGATTTGTAGCGATTTAATTAATATAGGATTTGCAGCAACGGAGTTCAGATTTCAAAAGCCTGTTGGGTTTTTCCGTCTGTAACCCGCAGGTCATTTGCGGGTAGCTTTAAGAGGCCAATTTAATAGCCGTTAGTCTTGCGGGCTCCATTACAGGCTATGGCATTACACGTTGGGGGAATTTAATAGGGCTGTATGTCATCTAAGTAAGCATGCATACTCAGAATATCAACATAATAGTTTGTCCATTGGTCTCTGAGAAGTTGCCAGAGCTTCATGTTGTCCAAATGGCAGAACTTTGTATTGAAACGGACAATTTGTAGTGGAAAATGCAGGTTTTTTTGCTGATTGTCTCAAGGCTATCTACCAATAAACCCATTTGTTAAATCCAGTGTTGTTAAGAATCTTGCTTTAGCAAGCTGATCCATTAGTTTATTCGATCTGGGGATGGGATAAGCATCAAATTCTGATACTGGATTCTGTATGCAAAGGTCACTGCAGACTCAACAGTTCCATCAGATTTTGAAACAATCACAGTACAACTGCACCACTCACTTTTGAATTCTTTAATGATCCCCAGTCCCAGCATTTTTAACTATCTCAATATTTTTTTTACATATTGTATGGAAAAGTTTCTTAATCGATATTTAGTAAATTTAAATGAAAAAGAAAGGCCCTGATTCAGCTCTAGTCCGTCTCCTGGCAATTCCTGATGTCATTTAGCTGCATTCTCCACACACTTGTGTCAGATTTGCTGGTTTCTCAAATCTGACACAGTTAAGGGGTTAATACACCTAGCGAAGGATTCTCCCTTCCTACCCGCTACCTAATATGAGGCAGGGGATCCCCCATCTAAAGTATAAACATGGGGTCCCTATAGACCTCCATGACACCTTTCATTAACCCGTATGCCATGTGGTCTCCATGTAACCCCATGGTAAATTTAACTACAACCGCGGAGAGTCCCTTTGGACACCCTTTGACCCTAAAAATAACCCTTATACCAAAGGGGGTCTTTTTAACATGTCCCCATGGCATTTAAAACAAATGCCCATACCACAGTGCTCCTCACTGGATACCTGTGGCATTTCAAATTAACCAGCCTCAATAAAAAAAATATTTATAGCTCTAATAGAGCTTCTACTGTGACTCAGAATTAAGTATTTTATTTAGCTATGCCATATATCTGATTGTGAACTGTTTAACCAGTCAGAATTCATGGAGGAGCTACATTATAAGTGATTCGTTTTTTTTTTTAGAGCAATGGATTTTTTAGGTGGAGGCTCATTTCAGCGAACTGAAGATAAAGATCGATGGCTTCAATCAAGACTGAAGAGGACTAAATCTTCAATAAACATGGATGTGCCCACTTATCCAGGGCAGAAAAGTGAGGATGAGGGCTTTGATAATTGGCGCTGGCGGCATCCAAAGATAGGTAAGATATTTTTGCACCCTTACAGGTCTATTGATTATTTTTTTTTGGAATGTTTTTATGTTTAAGTGGGGGTGGGCAGAGGGGTCATAAACCTGCATTGTTTGTATTATTATTTAACCCCTTCCCTGTCATGAGCAGGGGTTTATACTGATAGATAGGGTTATGGGAAGTTGTTAGGGTTAGTCTAGTGTGTTCATGCAGTTGGTGCATTTCTGCAGCGTTGTTATTGGGACTACTGAGTTCCAGAATCGGAGTCTCCCGCAAGCCAGATGCAAGCACCCGTTAGGGCTGGAAAGCTCCAGCCAAACCCTCCTGTTTGCAAGTCAGTTAGTTTTACAGTTTTTTTTTCTTGCAGAATACTAATTAACAAGATGGATCAGTGCCAAAAAATGTACAGCTATATATTTCCATCAGTCACCACTGGAATTGTTAGAACTGTCCCCTGGGGGAAACTGTACTAAGTGCATCTCACATTATCACCTGATTTACTATTCACCATTTCCTATCAATAAAAACAGCCCTGTTATCTTATGTTAGTTCTTGTCACATCATCGCAGGTGAGAAAATGTGTTGAAATCTATTGGGTTGGTTTGTTGAATATAAATGTTAAATAGTTCCTTAGACTAATTTATCAAGGTTCCCCTAGTTAATAGACGCCAGTAGAGTTCAACAATTTGTCTAGTGTGAATTTGTAATTGTTTTTAAAACAAATGTGTATTTACCAACTTTGTACACAATGACTCCTGTGTATTGAAACCTGGTGTTTGTAATTTGTCACAGTGAAGGTGAAGTGTTTTTAATGATATTCTGAGCCATTAATTATCTATGCATTCAATCTGATCCATATTAACAGCCTTATTAAATTGCGATTCGGCCAATTGAATAGGGCTCTATATAAGCACAGAGAATATTTTTTATAGAAGTTTTTAGCTAGTGAACTTCTATCCAAAAGAAAGGTCTTCACTAACTAAAAATTCTGTAAAAAAAATTATGCTCTGTGCTTATACAGAGCCCTATTCAATTGACCGAATTGCAATTTAATAAGGCTGTAAAACAGCAGTCTTTTATATCTTCACCTTAACGTGAGTAAGACTTCATTACTTCATTACTATCAAGACCTCTGACTTTATTTCAAGGGTTTTAGCAATATTGAATAATAGTTACAATAAATAATGGAACAGTCACATTACTGCCCTTGCAAAGGCTGAAAATGTAGACACACATAGGCTTGGATTCACTTGTAAGGGTCACAAAAAGCTAAGCAGAAACAGACACAATCGTATCACTGCCACATAAGTATTCACTAAGCGAATTTCCAAATACAAACCATTGCAAGCTTTGATGACGGGGATGTGCTGGATGTACGTTATATGTGATGCCCTTGACAATATTAGCTAAACATAATAATTCTCCAAACTCACAAAGATACTGTACACTTGCACTATTGCGATGATGACGAATTGATGAGTCCCATAATTATAATTAACAATATACCAGTATGTTTATCATGTTTTACTAGACAATGAATAGTATTATTTGCAGCACCTCGACATTTCACATTTTCCTATGTGAACACTCGTATGGCAATGTAAGACAGTGGGTGGAGAAGTTTTACAGCTCTTTCTGAATCACTTTATAATATTGGTATTTATTGTAAATGGTGAAGGTACACGTAACAATTGTGGCTATTTATGGTGAATGTTTATGAATATAAATCACAAGAGCCAGCTATGGTGCTATAGTATAAAACCCCATCATTTTTGTTACCTGATGAAATTTATTTTCACTACCCAGTGGGATATATTTATCAAACCAGGTAAAAAGTGGGATTAACCTTGTATAAGATCATATAAACGGGGTAGGTGGAGTAAAAACATAACATATCTCCACTTTCTATGTTTTCTGTTGAACTTTCCATTGGCATTGTTTGATAAATAGGATACATAGAAAATATAACAGGATTTTTAACTAGACCTTTTTAACCCAATCTCTTCCTGCTTTGATGAATATTAATATATTAATAAATAAACCAAATTATGATAAAATGTTTACATTTCAACTTATGCCGGTTTTCAACATAAGTAAAGGTATATAGTCATTCTTCTATGAGGCAGTTTTTATGAATATTAGAATAATGCTAAAATGAGTAATATCAAGCAGAAACTTCAAGGAGAATAGAAAATATGACCTAGATTTGATGCATTTGCCACTTTTGTTAAGAAATACTAAATTCCTATAGTAAGCAACTATTTACAGCAACAGACTCAAACTGATACACATAAACGTATAACAAGGTAAAAACTATTGACTGTTTTACACTTATTGACATTCATTTTGTGGTTAATAAACTATTAAAGCAAACATTTAGTTAGATTTAAATACATGTGTGTCTTAATGAATAGCTTGATTTTTAATTACAAGGGTCCTCATTCAATTGCGATTTGGCTAATTGAATAAGGCTCTAAATAAGCATATAGCATATTTATTTTAAAGAAGTTTTTAGTTAGTGAAGACCCTGCTTTTGTATAGATGTTTACTAACTAAAAACTTCTTTAAAAAAAAATGTTATGTGCTTATTTAGAGCCCTATTCAATTGGCCAAATTGCAATTGAATGAGGGCCAAGGTCTGCAAATACTATGGGCCTCATTCAATTGCAATTTGGCCAATTGAATAGGCCTCTAAATAAGCACATAGCATTTTTTTTTTAAAGAAGTTTTTAGTTAGTGAAAAGCTTGCTTTTGGATAGATGTTTACTAACTAAAAACTTCTTTAACAAATATATGTTATGTGCTTATTTAGAGCCCTATTCAATTGGCCAAATTGCAATTGAATGAGGGCCTATGTAATTTGACCATTTTGAGAAATTCCTTTTTTATATCTTGGCTTTTGAAATTTTACATGAATGAGATTTTCAGTCACTCCAATATAAGTGTTTCATTTATCTAGAGAATACACTATAATATGGGATGTGTCTCGTTCCCTCCTCTCCCTCCCCCTCTCCCTCCCCCATGTCTCTTCTCCCCCCTCCCCCTACCCGGTGTCTCCCTGCTCTCCCTCCCGGGTTTCCCTCCCCTGTGTCTCTTCTCCCCTCTCCCACCTTTGTGTCACTTTCCCCCTGTCTCTTCCCTCCGTCTCCCTCCCCTGTGTCTTTTCCCCCTGTCCCTTCCCCCCCCCTCTCCCCTGTCTCTTCCCTCCTCTCCCTCCCCTGTGTCTCTTTCCCCTGTGTCTTCCCCCCTCTCCCTCTCCTGTGTCTTTACCCCCCTCTCCCTCCCCTATGTCTCTTCCCCCCTGTCTCTTCCCCCCTTTCCCTCACCTGTGTCTCTTCCCCTCCCTCCACTGTGCCTTTTCCCCACCATGTCTCTCCCCCCTTCCCTCCCCTGTGTCTCCCCCCCATTCTCCTGTGTCTCTTCCGCCCCTCTCCCTCCCCTCACTATGCGCGACTTCTCTCTCTCCTTACCTCCTTCTGTGCCCTCTCCCTCCCTCTTCTCCCCTCTCCTTCTCTCTCCTCTGCGCAACTCGCAACACTGTGAGCCTCGCCATGCCATGTGCACATGTGCAACTAGCATACGTTACACACAATCTCGCAGTATGACAAATATATTAGTGATGTAAATGTAAATTGTTATTTCAAAGTCTGTAGTGGCCTAATATAGGCTTGGTTAATTATTAAACAAGTAGTTATCTAGTGCTGTCCATTAAGCATCCCAACTTTCACTTACAACTAACCTATTCCAATATAGATCTATGTTGAAAAACTCAAAAGATACTATTTTATATATATTTGTGAAAAACACAATAATTTAGATTTCATTTTCACATACAGTTTGCATATGTAAAATATAATTCAGTATTATACACAGTAAAATGGCAAATCTACATTAGCAATGTGCATTGAATGATCACTACCATTCACAAAAAAAATAACATAAGAGATTTTGCACAGAAAATGTATGCAAATATGGGCAATTATATACACAAGATAGTTACATTTCAGGCTTAGTAATTAAAAGAATGTTAAATTGATAACTTTGAATGAGTGTAATTGAAAAGGCCATTAATTATTAGTATAACTTTTTTAGGCCTTGTAAGAAAAAATCAGTTATGCAGTAATACACAAAAGACTTTCATTGAACAGTGAAGCATTGTGAGACTTCTGGTATATTCACAGTTGCTTTCTCAGATAAAGTAATAGATTACATACAAAATAAAAAAATAATTAAAACAACTCTTAAGTGAATGAAAAAACACTTACCAAGCTGTGAATTGTTTGTTGGGGTTTCATCTGCATCAAAAATATAAGAAAATAAAATAAACCAGAGTGAGGTTAATATCAATACCAAGAAGAGTTATAAAAATATAAATGCATAAATCTAGAAATATTTCCTTTGTAATTTTGCTGTGTATTTTAATAAGGCATATAATATAAATATTTGGGCAACATTTATAGAATAGCTAAGAACGGTTGCTTGTACAATTTACAATGACTAAGAAATTCAATATATGCGTAGTTTTAGTAAATCTTTATTTCCAGAAAACTTGTGACCAAATTCACCAAGCTTCACTAAGGCTGCAAAAATATATAATGTCATAAAGTGTTTACAGGCAGTCTCACTTCTCCAGTCATCTAGTGAAAGCATCCCATCATTTTATTGTGACTCAGAAGTATTGATGGACTTCCAGGTAGTGGAGACCTCTATTTTTCCATATATGTAACCAGCCTAACATGTATGGTTCAAGTTTCCTTTAATTGAAGCATATGTAAAATAAAAATAAAGCAACATATTTGATTACAAAGTTAATCTATGCGTTTTTAAGGAGATGTTTTGATAATAATATGCAGCACCAACAAATACCAATGTTTCAAACTAGCAAAAAATAGCAAGGGATTAAATACTGAAGTCAGTGCCAATATGACTAATAATGAGTAATGCCTATGTTTCAGTTTTATATAATGTACTACACTTTGAAACTTTCTGAAAAGTCCTTGTATTGTGGCATTGGGGAGCAATGTACAAATTATCTGCCCTTTTCACTGCGAGGATATTCTACTGAGATTTATCTATAATACTTTTACATGATAACTTAAAAGGACAGTAACGCTATAAACAATAATGAAATGTTCATATGAACTCTAATTTTGTTTCTCCTGCCATTTCTGCACCCAGGAGACCTCTGCGTTGTTTGCAGCGAGAGAGGATTCTTTGCATAGAGACACTCAGCACCTTTCAAAAGCATAGGACCTTATTCTATTAGCTACTTGCAAATGCATTGAACTCATAAATTTGGCTTTGGTTTTTTAAAAAAAATGTTTATATGCATTCTATTGACTTAAGAATTCATTAGTGCCAATAAGTAATATTTGCCCATACTAATTAATTAGTATGTGCCCATACTATGCCGCCTTGCTGACTCGGCACACCATGCTCTTATGTTTCTTCTCTCTGCTACCAGCGCACAGCATGAGGTACATGAGCATGAAGTGTATAGATAGATTTTGGGTTTGCATCACATTCTTGAAATTATAGTAGGGAACGAGATGATGTGACAGTGATTTCAATGCAATGTTTTTAGTAGTAAATATGCTTCAAAAAGTTACATAAGTAGGTTACATATTAAGGCCGAAAAAATGAAATATTGTAGTGTTTAAACTTGTTCTGCATCTTTATAAAATGTATGAACGTGTTAGAGAGATTAGAGAGGTAGGCTTGAATAGGGGATATACATTTACAAATGTTACCATTCCTAAAGCTGCGCACTATGCACCCTGCTAGTCCATTTAATCCTCAAAACAGTATGCAGGGACATTAAACGCATACAGCCTTATTAAATTGCGTTTCATTAAATTGAAAAGGGCTCTATTAAAGAACAGAGCATATTTTTTTACAGAAGTTTTTAGTTAGTGAACTTCTATCCAAAAGCAAGGTCTTCACTAACTAAAAACTTCTGTAAATAAAATATGCTCTGTGCTTAAATAGAGCCCTTTTCAATTTGCCGAATCACAATTTAATAAGGCTGTTTATTCATTAGGGAAGCTTATTGATATGATTAATCATGTCCACTTATAAGAAACAGATAAGGAATAGTTATCTTGCTATATTAATATAGATTGGGAATTTGAATCCATTCAGCTTCTGTAAATAGAGAGTGACATTGATTTTCTTGCACAGTTTAGTCGCAATTAACCAACTTGCTGTTTGACATAATAGGAGAGTGAGGGTAACAATCTGACCTGTGTACACTGCCAATTAATCTCCTCTCCACCCATCTAATACACCACATGTCTGACTGTGAACTCCTACATCACCTTATTATAAAGATGATTATATGATTAATAAAATATGTTACTGTGCTATTTTTAACTGAAATAAAAATAAAGTTTAGCACAATGAACTTAAATAAAGAGTGTTAAGGATCTCTGAATGCATTAGGCTAATTACACCCTGGGGTCTGCACATGTCTACATTATTCCTAATAAATTACTTCTAGGCTGAATATAATGTACTCAAAACTCCAGGGAGTAACTAGCAATGATTAAATCCTGTTTAATACTGTAAAACAAAGATTACAATAAAGCCTTAGCCAGTGGTTTATAGAGTCTGACTGAGAGGTAAAAAATAAATATTTCACTACAAGTAAATGCGATTTTTTTAATACAATTCAGGTGATAAAGTACTTTTTTTTATTACATATCATTTTAAATTACCAAACAATATTTGGATGTTTTTCCATGCCCCTTTAAATAGCGTTAAATTAATCCTGTGGATCGCTTTGAGACTGGTATGAAGTTATTTTAGAGGCCTGGGAATTCTACCATCTCCAGAGTTCCTTGCTTGGTTAGTAACTATTTGTTATAGTACACAGTTTATATATAAACTAGCGAATTGCCCGTCAAAAAATTACTGTCATAAAATTGTAAGGCAGGTAATGCTGTTTGCCACACAAGGTCTTTTAGTCCTCTTAGTACCTTTGGCGCTCATTGTAAATGTCTACTCTTGTGTACTTTTGGTCTTCTGAGCACCTTTGGCAATCATTGCAAGCCCCGCGCTAAGCACCTTTGTGTACTTTTGCTCCTCTGAGCCTCCTCTGCGCTCATTGTGAGCCCCGCCCTGAGCACATTCGTCGCTCATTGCGTGTCTCGCAATGAGCGCCTTCAGCGCTCATTGCGAGCCTCTCCCCTGCTCTTTTTATATATATATATATATATATATATATATATATATATATATATATATTGTAATAATAATTAATTAATTAAATAATAAATTAATGTACTTTACCTTTTTCTAATTAATATATCCAGCAATCAATATCCTGAAGAGCTAACAATCTGTTTGTATTTTCCGGCAGCATACAATGTACATTTGGACTGTTGCTGACCTGAGGTGTAAGTGTCAGCAATGTGGCAAGTGTGCAGTGTAAATAGGCTGTGTGCTTAGTTGTCTAAAGCGGGATTTTAGAATGGTAATGTTTGCAAGTTAGTGTTGTAAAATGGCGTCGATTGTGTATGTGTTACGCGGGTCTGGAGCATTTTCCGTACTTCTTAATAGTGTATTTTGTACCTTGTACGTTCCTGTGTAAAATGTGCCTGGCGGTGTTTTCCGTGGTTAGGTGTCGTGTAGCCTTGTTTTTTATTTTTCCGCATTTTTTTTTGTTGCTTAGGTGATTTTCTTTTTCTGTAACTGGGCAAACTGAGTTTAAATTGTCGTTCAACCTCACTTCCAGACGTCCTGGATGTCCCCCATTTTATTTGTTTTTTTCTAAATCACACTTTGCAGTCTTATGTGCCTGGCGGTGTTTTGCTAATTTTTATTTTTTTTAGGCCGCCATTTTCGATTGGCTAAACTCAGCAAATTGTGTTTAAATTGTCGTGCAACCTCACTCCCAGACGTCCTGGCTGTCCCCCCGTGCTGTGTGTGATGTTTTTTGTATTTTTTTTTTCTTTGTGTTTTTGTTGTTAAGTTCGTATTATTTTTACCTCGCAGGTCATATCCCGCTTTCCTTTTTGCAAAGTGTTACGGGCCGTATTTTATTTTATTTTTTCAAATTGCTACTGGTCTCTCATTGTGAATGGTGTAATTGAGATTTCTGTTGATCTGTAGTTCCGCAGGTTATAGGGATGAGCGCCTACGGCTTTATTAAACTCTTAATTTTCTTAATAACAATTACTTGCTATATTTTAATGATGCCCTCTGGCAGTATGGGCTCCACCCAATGAATGATGTATTGTCTCTGGAGTTGGAGCCACCCAGAAAGAGAATGTTCTCCAAACATTCATACCGTACTTACAGTATAATGGTGGGATGTGACTACAATGTGTATTTGTGTACATTGCTAGCAGCTCATGTTACACTACTGCCTACTGCTAATCTGCTAATCTGGTTTTAAAAGGTTTTCAATTTGGTTCTTCCTCCTGGGCGGCTCCCACTCCAAAGACAATACTCCAAAGACAATAACTATCCTTTACTAAGCCCTTTATAAGACCACTAAAGTAGTTCTTTATGATTCAGCTGTGGAGTCTTCTTAAATGTTTCAGAGAAGAAACAATTCCAAATATGCATATTCCATCTCAACTCTTCCTGTTTGTTTTATTCCTGTATATTCGTTTGGATTTGTGTAACTTACCTTTTTTAGGCCAGGCTTTCAGAGCACTTCTCAGCCTAAAGAGCAATTGATCTTTCCATACTAACATCACTTTGTAATACATACAGCTGCATAGGGTTGCATGAACATTGAACTTTCTACAGAGAACTCTAAACTTGTTAGTAGGTTTAACAGACAAATTGCAGTCCACTGGAGAAGGATAATAAGAAGGGAAGGGGAAAGACAGCTCGCCACCTCCTCGTGCAACATGAGTGTATAATAATCACGTCAAAACATCAGTCATATAGTGTTTCACTCACATGTGGTAACCCCAAAGTTATGAGGTATCTGTATGGTTTAAACAGGATAGCTCTGGAAGTACCCGATGTCCAATCCTTAGATCTCCATCAATCCAGATGGAGTTGGATCACCAATGCAACATAAAAAAAATAAAAAAAGCTTTTTTTTTTTTTTTTTTGATGTTACATTGGTGATCCAACTGTACCTGCTACCAAACCATCTGGATCGTATCCTGAGCCTGGGATGGAGATCTAAGGATTGGACATCGGGTACTTCCAGAGCTATCCTGTTTAAACAATACAGATGCCTCATAACTTTGGGGTTACCACATGTGAGTATATGATTGATGTTTTGACGTAATATTATACACTCATGTTGCACTAGGAGGTGGCGCGCTGTCTTTCCCCTATCCTTCTTATTATCTTTACCAGTTACTTGGACACGGTGGGAACGGTGTCCTGAGAAGAAGCTGCACACCTCTGGCATTTCTATTATTGTGGTTCTGGACTTATATGGATGGATATTTACTCCAATTTCCATTTGTGCATCTTTACAGAGGAACTGTATGTAAACCCATTGAATATAGTTCATACATATATATGTATACACAGTAGGTAAACTATAGAGTGCTTCTATTTTGTAGCAATATAATATATGCAAATTGCTTCTTTGTTTTCTGCCACTAGAGAAGGAACTGGCAAATCACAACAGTATCTTTTCCATGAAAACCATATGGATAAGCACAACCAATAACACAGACAGATGTCCCTGGTGGGCTGTGTCCATATGGTCACTGAGAGTTGGACACAACTGAAGGACTGAACAACAACAATAACAAATTGAAATCAACATCCAGTTGTGATGGCAGAATCCCTTTGAATAAATGGATGGGTGCAGGTAGCAGATAATTTCTGTGGAAACATTGAAGGTGGCTTGGAAACTAATGTTTAGCAAGATGTAAATACATTTTATTTTGTTGGAGATTACAGGAGAGGTTTCAGGGTCTACCTGTTATTTATTTTTCAATGGCTTGTTCTTTTGAAGTAACTACTTTCAGTTCCTTCTAGGTTTCATCAGGATGGCTACTCAGTTTTGAGATATAGGTTTTTGTGTGTAAATTGCATGTGTCGTCTGTACAGGAAAACCCCACTTAACCATGTAGAAAGGTTCCAACCGCTAGGAGCGTTAAGCGAAACAGTGCTAAATGGGGCAGTTTAACATGGGGAAGATAGGGATAGGGGAACAACTTAGAAAAGAACACACAACACCAATAGAGATTTGATTTTTTTTTACTGTATCTCAACAAATACTTTACTGCAAGCATATGCAAGCATATGCAAACAACATAAATTAACTTTTTACAAATAAATAAACACATTTTAAAGTGATCTGGAAGGCTCATCTTCCATCCAGGCTTTTCTTTACAGCGAATTGGTCCATGGACATCTGCTTTCTCTCCTTTTTGCACCCATCCAGCAGATTCTGGTAGCAGGACAAGGAGGCATGAATGCTGCGGCTGACATTCGTGCTCTGCACATTTTCAGTGTCATTAGCCACAATCTTATCCATTGCATCATGGAATGTACGCAGGTTCTTGGCTAGGAACTCTGTGGTCAGTTCCCTGGGATCCTCTGTGTCAGAGTCACTGCTGTCTGCAACCTCCTCAATTCCTTCATTAGCCAGCTGTTGGAGGTCTTCATTTGTCAGGCTCTCGCCCGAAGCCTGGACCAACTGTTCAATGTCCTGGGCATCCGCATTCCCCAGTCCAGCAGTGGTAACAAGGCCTGCTATCTCCGCTGTGATGGGGACTTCCGGTTGCACATCCGTGCACAGCTCTGGCCAGATCTTCCTCCAGACACCTTTCAGACACTGCTGTGTCACTTCCTTCCAGGACAGATCGATGTTGGTTACCGCCTGCATGATGTTGTATTTCTTCCAGAAATCCAACATCGATTGCTTGTCCCGGTTGTCCGTCTGTTGTGTAGCGTTGGGCAGCAATAACACCACTTCTACCGGGATACAGCTGTCCAGCTCAGCCAAGTTGGTAGGGTGGCTAGGAGCATTATCCATCAAGAGGAGAGATTTTGGCTAAAGGCCTTTGCGCTTACAGTAGTGCTTCACTGAAGGGCAGAAATGGTCAGAGAACCACTCCTTAAATATGTCAAGGGTGATCAAGGCCTTCTTGTTGGATTGCCAGATGACCGGCAAACTGCACTTGGGTATGCCCTTCATTGCTCTTGGAGAGTGGGAGTGGTACACCAGCAATGGCTTAATCCTAAAGTCACCCCTGGCGTTTGCTTCCACTAGAAGGGTCAGTCAGTCCTTAGCCACCTTGAAGCCCGGTGCTCTCCTCTGGTCACGGGAGATGAAGGTACGGCTCTGCATCCCCTTCCAGAAGAGGCTGGTCTCGTCCATATTAAAGACCAGATCAGGAGGGTAACTGCCTCTCTCCACAATTTCCCTCAATTCCGCCGGAAAGTCCTCTGCAGCCTCGTTGTCAGCGCTCACCGCTTCCCCTGTGATCTTTATGTTACACAGGTTGTTCCTCTTCCGGAAGCGGTCGAACCAAAGCTCTCCGTCTCATCTGGTATTTGGGCCTAGATATTGCTGTAGATACTCCGGGCCTTTTCCATAATTATAGCCTGGCTCAGGGGCATGTTGCGCTCCACCTCATCGTCAATGCAGATGGGCAGCCTCTTCTCCATCTCCTCCAAGGCGTAGCATCTGGTTCGTGTTATGTTTTTGGCGGAAGATGAAGTGCTGGTAGTGGCTGACGATTTTATCTTCTCCTTATTCTTAAGGATTGTGCGGATGTTGGAGGTTGCCAGTTTAAGGTCCACTCCAATGTCCACTTGGTGCTACCCTTTTTGCAAGCGGTCCAGCACCTGCAACTTCCCATCCAGTGGGATGTTCTGCCGCTTTAGCTTGGCCTGATCCTCCTTGGCCTTAGACATATGTAAAACAATACAAAAATATACAATTAATGTAGATTTGATTAGACAATTAACAATGAACAATCACAATATGAGAAACAAGGGAATTAAAAAAACATTTTTTACCGTACCTTGCCACAGGCTGCAGTAGGCAGGATTTGGGGGTCCCTGGCGGCAATCTCTCCCTCAAACATCGACGTCTTTTCCAAAAAATAAAAAAACATTAAATTTAGGTTTTACATTTACAATTGCAGTAATTACAGTAACAATTAAAAATCACATTATGATAAAGAATATATATATTTTACTGTACCTTGCCACAGGCTGCAGTAGGCAGAATTTGGGGGTCTTCTGTAACTTTTTTTTCAACTTTCTCATGCTTTCTCTTCTTTTTCGGTCTCTCTCTGTCTCTCTTTCCTAAAACGTTGCCCCTGAGAACACTGTGAAGCTATTTGGATGCGTTAAACGGGGTCCCAAGAGGCCAAAAAGCGTTCTGGTGAAGCACAGAGCATTATGTGCGGTTTAGGACCTAAAAACAGTGCTATAGCGGGGTATAATGCTAAGCGGGGCATTGGGGACAAAAACAGTGCTACAGTGAATCAGCTTGCAACTGAAATAGAAAAAATTATGCGACAGCACATTGGAGGGAATTTACAAAGCATCTCAAGTGCATCTCACATTATCACCTGATTTATTATGCACTATTTCCTATGGGGAAAAAGAGTCTTCTCAATGTGGGGAGATTTTACTAAGCAGTTTTTCATCTGATATGAGGTGAGAAGAGCTTATATAACGTGAGGTGCTATTTCCCCCCTGTAGGAAATAGTACATAGTAAAGATATGACATAACGTGAGATTCACTGGAGATTCACTGGAGATGCTTAGTAAATCCCTCATTCATTTCAGCTCTTCTCACCTCATCTCAGGTGAAAAAGCACTTAGTAACCCCCCCCAACCCCCCCACCACCACCAACACCAACTATCTATACATTTTAAAGGCAAAATAAGATTTTAATAGAGTTGAATAAACTCCCAAGCCACTAAAATAATATGAAAGATCATATTTTAAGCATTTCGAAAGAAAAAGTTTAGCCTGGAAAATGTGTTTTGATTTTTATAAAATGATTATTAAAGACATAAATAAGCTGCAGATCCTATACTCCTTTTGTAATTCATCCAGTCCAAACCGATGGAGGGATAAACACTTCTATATGGTTTTAGTGCTCTATTTTATGTGCCCTGTTCATTTCCCCTTGTTTGTGTTCCGTTAATGATTTTTTCAAAACTTCTGATTGGTGTTCAGGGTTGAAACATATCGACATAACAAAGTTTAAGAACTGACTTATCATTTTAGTAATTTCAAAATGTTTCTATATAGTATTTCTTTGTCTGAGGCAAAAGGTGGTACGATTTGAACTGTATTTACATGTCACTACCCAGAGTCCTTCCCTACAGTGTAAAATACTGTTTACTGAGATGTTTTGTTGGAAGGCACGTCTGTTGGCCTGCTTGAGACGTGCAAATGTGCTCAGAATGATCTTTTATATTCCTCCTGGATATAGTACCTCCAAATGCAGTACTGTTTGGCAACTACAACATATCTAAGTGTAAAAAATAAAACACATTTAAATTAATCAAATTAGTGATTTGAAAGCTCTCAAAAGCTAAATGAAAATACAACTTTAATATTGTTTTATATTCCAGACTAGCAAATCATCGATATTTTAACATCAAAATAATTTTGTTCTATACTATGAATGAAATACCAGCGGATAATGGCTGGGACACAAGTGTCTAAACCAAGCTCAAACGGTGCAGATAAAAATGATTATGTCCTTATGTAACCCTCTGTGTTATCTACAGATGGGTTTGAATGCTCTCCACCACAGTACACTAAGAAAGTTAATACACTGTCCAATTAAATGTAGTCCTATTTAGCAAATTTTAATTATTCAGTGTTGGCAGTGATAGAATAAACTTTACATCATTGCCAGGCAGCACTTGTAGTTGCTGACAGGTGAGATTTTTTGCTCACCGTATCTGCATAAAAGCACAGACATTGTATATCGTTTCTGTGTACATGTGCAGAATTCAATATTCATATTAATCAAGCTTTTGGATTCCAAAGAGAAACAATAATGCAGTTCCTATTACTCCTCTCCAAATGGGCCTGTGGTATTTGTGCAATTGGTTAGCTTCAGAGAAGCAAGCTTAATTGCACAGCATTGTGAATTTGTCTGCCAGTACCAAGGCCATAACAAATGCTGGCAACACTTATTCACGCTCCTATTTATATAAGCATCAATTGAGAATATAAGTACCCAATTTAAAGGGCTAGGCAGGCAGCCGACGTACCTATTGCCAACATTAAAATGCAAAGATAGGTTTTAATTAAAAGTTTCTCCAGTGTTGGTATTTTACGTTTTGATTTAGTGTTTATTCCACTTCAGAACAATTACACGTCAGGAATTCATCTTCTGGAGTGATGATAAGAACACTTCAGTCCATAAGTACTTGTTTGCTGAGTTATTGATTAGGGGATTATAGTGGTATTGATTGGGAGATTCTGATGGATTTAAGGACTGCTATCCAAAGCACATCTACTAATGTGTGGAAAGGTATAAGGTATTTGCTTTCCTGTTACTGTTTTGATTTTTAAGCAGCAACTTCTGTTTCTAATTATTTATAAAGCACACTGAATAAAAAATGATATATTTGGAGTGGCATTTAAACAGCTGCTATTTTTACATAAAGATTACATTTAAAATGATTTCTCCTGTTTATTTAAGAATTTTATATACTTAAAAAAGATTATATTAGAATAAACAGTGTGCAAAAATTTGCACAAATAAGTAAAAAATTGTTAAGTTTGACAAAAAGTAATGGTCTCCATATATGCACATAAATTATAACTTGTCCTATGATGGTTATTTTAAAGCTGTTAGCTGACATATTGTTCTCATGAAAACTGCCTTACATTTAGTATTGTTCATGCACAACTAAAGATTATCTTTCTGTGTATAATAATTATACAAGATACTGAGACTACGGGTACAATGAATATCTTATTTTTCAGAACGTTCATTAAAATACCTAGTAAAGGCTACAACAAAACCAAATACATTTTAATAACAACCACAGGAAATCTTACGTTACATACAGTGCCTTGCAAAAGTATTCACCCCCCTTGACTTTTTACCTATTTTGTTACATTCAAAAAACAAATCGGCATGTTTTGAGTTTGCGGAATGGCATGTGGGAGACTCCCAAAATGCATGGAGGAAGGTGCTCTGGTCTGATGAGACTAAAGTTGAACTTTTTTGCCATCAAAGCAAACGCTACGTCTGGCGCAAACCCAACACATCACATAACCCAAAGAACACCATCCCCATAGTGAAACATGGTGGTGGAAGCATCATGCTGTGGGGATGTTTTTCAGCAGCCGGGACTGGGAAACTGGTCAGAGTTGAGGGAAAGATGGATGGTGCTAAATACAGGGATATTCTTGAGCAAAACCTGTACCACTCGGTGCATGATTTGAGGCTAGGATGGAGGTTCACATTCCAGCAGGACAATGACCCCAAACACACTGCTAAAGCAACACTTGAGTAGTTTAAGGGGAAACGTGTGAATGTGTTGCAATGGCCTAGTCAAAGCCCAGACCTCAATCCAAGAGAAAATCTGTGGTCTGACTTAAAGATTGCTGTTCACAAGCACACACCATCCAACTTGAAGGAGCTGGGGCAGTTTTGCAAGGAGGAATGGGCAAAAATCCCAGTTGTAAGATATGGCAAGCGCATAGAGACTTATCCAAAGTGACTTGGAGCTGTGATTGCCGCAAAAGGTGGCTCTACAAAGAATTGCCTTTAGGGGGGTGAATAGTTATGCACATTGACTTTTTCTGTTATTTTGTCCTATTTGTTGTTTGCTTCACAATAAAAAAAAAAATCTTCAAAGTTGTGAGCATGTTATGTAAATTAAATGATGCAAATCCTCAAACAATCCATGTTAATTCCAGGTTGTGAGGCAGCAAAACACAAAAAATGCCAAGGGGGTGAATACTTTTGCAAGGCACTGTATATAGGGTCGAGTCACATTATTATGACTACCTCTTACTTTCGACGTCAGCAGTGTGTAACTAATGAAATATAGCATGTGTCCTGAGCGAGCTGGCTTGGTGGGTATATAAGGTGACACGTCGGCATTCTGCAAACGTTTCAACCATTGCTGTCATGGGTAAAATGTGCGATTTATCTGGCTTTGAAAAGGGGATGGTCATTGGCTTTCGGGCCAAGGGTTGCAGTTTTTCTGAAACAGCCTTTTTGTGAATTGTTCGCATGCTGCTGTGGTTAAAGTGTACTGTGACTGGATAAATCGAACCATTGCGAAAAAATGGAGTGGAAACTGCATAGCACCACGTGCCAATGATGTCAGTGGTGATCATTGGCTGCAAAGGTATGTGAGGGCCAACCAACACAGTTGAGCAACTCACTGTCCAAACGAGCCAGGGGGCTACCAGACATGTGACTAAAATGACAGTACAGCCAACCCTGTTTCATATAATGCTTCAAAGCAAACAGCTGGTCACTGCACCCATGCTGATGAGGGTTCACTGTCAGAAATGGCTTCACATGAGTCACATTTTCTGCTCCATCAACTGGATGGATATTGGCGTATCAGGCGCAAAACCTCTGAGAACAGGCACTCTGCAACACTTGTTGGAAGAACAGAAGCTGGTGGCAGCAGTGTTATTGTCTGGGGTATGTTTTCCTGGCATTGTCTGGGTCCACTCATACCTCTGGAAGGCACTCTCAACCGATTGGTTTATCTATCCATCCTTGCAGATCAAGTACACCCATACATGCTGACTGTTTTCTCAAGAGCAGATGGGACCTTCCAGCAGGCCAATGTAACATGTCACACAGCCAGAATTGTCAGAGAGTGGTTGGAGTAGTATGACAAAGAGTTCAAAGTACTTTCCTGGCCTCCAAATTCCCCAGACTTGTTCGCTGTATGGATCCTCCACCTCTTCAGCAGCTGTTGGGTGCACTGCAGTCTACATGGCTTCAGATACCTTTGCCAACCTTCCAGCATCTTACTGACTCCCTACCGTGCCATCTAGCTGCTGTCAGTGCTGCACATGGTGGTTATTCTGGATATTAGCTGGTAGTAATAATAATGTGACTGGACCATGTATTATAAACCGAATTTATGACAAAAGTTTCATCCAAATTTATGTTCATTGTGGAAGAGATGTGGCGTACCTAGTTTCATTTAAACCATTGTTTGTGGGAATGTCCCAAAGTACAAGGAATCAAACTAAAAGTTTATACATAAATAAACTAAATATCACAATTGAATTAATAACAGTATGGATGACATTCGCTATCCCAATACTGAGAAAAATGAAGATTATTTCAAAAGGTAAAAAACAATTACTTCATAGACAAGTAGCTTCTATTCAGAAGATATTATTATTGATGTGGTCACACAAGACACTCCCACTCTTCCATTGATAATTAACAAATTTAAATTATTATCTAATATAGTTTGGCCTGCATGAGTGCTGCCGGTACTGGGGGGCTGCAGTTCATTGAGGGAACCATGTACGGTGACATACTGAACCAGAGAATGATCTCTCCCTTCGGAGACTGGGCAGCAGGGCAGTATTCCAACATGATAACAACCCCAAAAACACCTCCAAGACAACCGCTGCCTTACTAAAGAAGCTGAAGGTAAAGGTGATGGACTGGCCAAGTAGGTCACCAGACCTAAACCCTATTGAGCATCTGTGGGGCATCCTCAAATGGAAGGTGGGGGAGTGCAAGGTCTCTAACATCCACCAGCTCCGTGATGTTATTATGGAGGAGTGGAGGAAGACTCCAGTAGCAACCTGTGAAGCTCTGGTGAACTCCATACCCATGAGGGTTAAGGCAGTGCTGGCAGATAATGGTGGCCACACAAAATATTGACACTTTAGGCCCAATTTGGACATTTGCACTTAGGGGTATACTCACTTTTGTTGCCAACGGTTTAGACATTAATGGCTGTGTGTTGAGTTATTTTGAGGGGACAGCAAATTTAGTTATACAGAATGTGCACTTACTACTTTACAATGTAGCAGTGTCATTTCTTCAGTGAAAAGATATAATAACATTTTTACAAAAATATGAGTGGTGTACTCACTTTTGTGAGATACTATATATATATATATATATATATATATACATTTATATATTTTCTTTACACACGTATATATATATATATATATATTAAAATGCAAAACACATTTCAGCACGTTTTCTGCATAGGAGTAACAAATTTACATGACAATAATATACAGAGAATTCTTACCACTTCTTGTAATAATTGGTCCAGCAGATACAACAGCATTCCCAGATGCACTTTGTGGCATATATGTGGTTTTTATTACCGCATCTCTTTTTTCTCTGTTGTGACATGTCTGCGGGTATATGAAAGGTGCAGTGTTACACAGATCAATCATTGACATTCTTTATAAAGGTAATTAAAGATACTTAGAGATAAGTGTGAATAGCAAAAAGAAAACTATACATGGGAAATAGAGTATAATGATGCATGAATAGATTTCATTACGCATTTAAACCTTGGTAATGTCAGTTCAAATCACTTGAATAACTGTTCTTACAAAATATCTCATATTTCTGTAATCCGCGGGTTTATAAAGGCTCAGTGCATACACACTGCTGCTTCAGTATTCCAGCTACACAGCTAATTCATTCATTAAACTTAGCCCACTAGATTACATAAAAACACTTTTATAACATTTCTAATATAATGCTGTTTATACTGAAATTAGAGTACCACACAAGTAACAAAATAATATTAATTACACATTCATTTGGATAGTTCCAAAAAAATTAAGTAAGCAAACCATTACCCCCTAACTGCTAAGCCCCATAGGGGAGGACCCTTCGCTGCCTGGCTCAGCCATTAGCTAATCAAAGGTAGGCAACTCTTTGCATACACTGTAATCTGGTTGGCCGTCAATTAATCCGTTGTTATAGAGGTAGAAGTCTTCTCTAGTTCACATTAATATTAAAGTGATGTAATGGCACAAGGCAGACACATTAGTCCAATCGGAGTATGTTCCATTTACAACAAACCTTTGCTTCCTGTCTTTTAGCCAGCTCTCAATCCATGAGCAGATATTTACTGCAACTCCTGTATCTTTTAGTTTGCACAATAGTCTCCCATGTGGCACTGTATCAAAAGCCTTTGCAAAATCCAAAAAGACTACATCCACTGAGTTGCCTTGATCCAGGCTCCTACTTAACCTCCTCATAGAAACTAATTAGATTTGTTTGACATGACCTATCCCTCATAAATGCATATTGACTCCTACTTATAATCCTGTTCAAATAGACATATTCTTGTATATTATCCCTTATTATCCCTTCTAAAAGCTTCCCCACTACAGAAGTGAGGCCCACTGGTCTATAATTCCTCGGATTTGCTATTGCTCCCTTTTTAAATATAGGTTTCACACACAATTTAGTTTTGTAGAGAAAATTAAACCTGGCCTTAATTTTGTTAGGTTCACTTGTGATACTTGTAGAAGTATGTAAATGTGTAGTTATATAATGGTTTATTTCCTTTTGCATAGTATCATTTTTTAGTCCATCTAAATGTCTTATCTGTTTGATAGCTTAAATAGAGCATTTATATCATTTTTCAATATATTTATTTGTTTGTGTTTTTAGACCTCTTCAAATTTTTCTGATAGGTCTTCTAAATCAAATAATTATTGTATGGTTTTTTGACAGTGACACATTTTCTTTTTACTGAACGCTGCCTCTTTAATACACATACCCTGTGATGGTGTGACTATTGTCATTAATTTAAAAAGAAGATCTGCAGCTTCTGTTCTCCCTGGGAACTTAATATTGGCACATTGAGTCTCCAAGTGTGTGCCCTAGGAAATGTTTTTAGTATATTTAACTTTAAGTTATGTTATAGTCTGTCCATGAATTAACAATTTTAATAGAACTAGGAAATTGCCCATGAATAATGCCACACAGTATGAGCACCTTCGCCAATCATCTGCGTCCTCCCTTGTGTCTCATCCCCCCTCCCTCTTGTCTCATTTTTCCCCCACGTCTCCCTCCCTTGTGTCTCCTTTTTCCCCCTCCTCTCTCTCGTGTCTCCTTTTTCCCCCTCCTCTCCCTCTTGTCTCCTTTTTGCCCACCTCTCCCTCGTGTCTCATCCTCCTCCTCCCTTTTGCCACTTATCATCCCTCCTTACCCCCCTTATCCTCCATCCTTCCCCCCTCTCCAAAAAACTCCCCTTTCCCCTCTCTCCTCTCTTCTTAACTTCATCGCTGAGCTCCTGCTGTGCTGCAGGTGTGTCTTCTGCCTATATCCAGAACCGGCATATGCTAATGAGGTGAGACGCATGTGACGTCACGTAATTAGCAAATGCCTGTTCTGGACACAGGCAGAAGACACGCTGCAGCACAGCAGGAGCTCAGCGATGAAGGTAAGAAGAGAGACGGCAAAAGGGAGCTTTTGTAGAAAGGGGGGAAGGATGGAGGTTAAGGGTGGAAGGATGGAGGATAAGGGGGTTAGGAGGGAGGTGGTGGATTGCGGCCCAAGTGGATTAGTAGGGAGGGGGATGAGAGGCTAAGTCGTGTGCCGTACATGGATTGCGGTTGCGACCTTGCAAAGTTTGACGATCATTGCAAACGTTACAGACAGCGTTCTTGGTCCACAGCTATTATAGTGATCTTTAACTTGTCTTGTCAGAGAATGGAAGTCAGGAAAAAATCTATTTAAGATAAGGTTTTTATTGGTCTGTGGAGCATAATTTTTATGATTTTTGATTGGGGGGCTTCTTTCTCCAGATGTCTGTTAGTTTACACATATTTTGCAGATTTTTGATATCAGTGGACTGGGATTCTGATGCTTCTTTGTCCCTGTTATAGGATATGGGGGATTTCCTCCCTGCATGTATGTGGATTCTGTAAGGCTTGGTTTAAGTAGCCCACTTTACACTTGCATGTGAATGTGGACTCTTTGGACTTATGGTCCAACTTTACTTATAAAGACATGGAAGAAATAATTAAGCAGCTACACTCCACCAGCGGGTGCGTGCTATCTCTGAGAGATCATGAGAAGACATCTATTGGTTGATTTTATTTCCAAACTGAATGTGAATGATTTCAGCCTGAAATTAACATAAATATTGATCATGATAAAGACGATTGTTTTTGGATAGAACCATCAGCAGAGAAGAGCAGGGAGCTATTTGATCTTTATAGAGAAGAAACTGCGACAAACAGTATCATCCATCACAATAGCTCACATTTGCCTGCCACAAAGGTAGCAATACCAGTAGGAGAATGTTTTAGGCTGAAAAGGAACTTTTCTGATGTATCCATTATTCAAGTTCATGCTGCTGAATTGAGAGCAAGACTCAAGGAAAGAGTTCACTGCAATATGACTACCAAGAAAGAATACTAGAGCGAACTTTTTACCAGGTGGGAGGATTTGTTGGTTCCAAAAGTACGAAATGTTGATTAGATTAGGTTTATAGGAACTTTCATTGGACAGTGGGAACAGATTTTGGAAATTCTCAATAAACATACCAATGTTCTGAGAGCAGACATAGACTTAGATAAATGGCTAGGTTGTGAAATTAGTGTGAGTTGGAGAAGATCACCTGAAGAGATATCTTCATTGACAGTCATTTTGCAAGAAAAATTAAGACTACTTCAAAAACAATTACAAGTGCAGACACTGTAAATTTTGTCCTCATTATTTATTGTTTGGAATGCCTGTGTGATAAAAAGTATGTGGGCATGATGAGCCAGGAGCTCCAATGACTGCTGGGAGAACACCATACACATATCAGAAATAGCAAAAACAGTCTAGCTAATGGCAAAACATTATTATCAGTCGCCAAACATTTTCTGCTATTACATGACACTAAACCCCAAGATTTGAGATGTTGAATCCTCCAAAAGATATCCTTAGAGTTAAGATGTGGAGACTTGGAGAAAGCCCATTTGAGGGATGAAAGTAGGTGGATCTTCCTACTTAATACAGTGGCACTGCACTGCCTGAATGAGAACATAAATTACAAAGTATTTTTTTTAAAATAAAAACCAGACTTATGTTTACTTTGTTTTTATGCCTCTATGGTCATGCATTATTCTTGGCTCCAACGTTAATCAGTACACCAACACAGGGGAGACATTTTGGTATTTAAGATTCATAAGCCCTTATATGTAAATTTGAGAAACTAAAAATGGTTGGAATCAGAGTTATGGATGTTTATCTATGTAGAGCATGCCCATTTAGGATTACTTTGTTGATGTTCAGTCCTTCAGTCGTGCCTGACTCTCAGTGACTATATGGACATAGCACACCAGGCAAATCTGTCTGTGTTTCTGGTTGTTATTGTTATTATTATTATTCTTTATTTGTAAGTCACCAACATATTCCTTAGCACTGTACAGGGGTTAAGTACAAATCAAAACATTTTTAACAGATTGCAAAATAATGGAGGGCCCTGTTTTTGAGCTTAAGCACCAAAAACATTTAAACTTGCAAACCTCCGGGTGGGGTAAAGCGGTGAAAGATGCATTGTGAATATTAGGGGTGGAGGTGACAAGCTTCTTTAAACAGATGAGTTTTTAGTGAGGTTTTGAGGCAGAAGGATAGTCTAGTGTAGCGAGGAAAAGAGTTCCAAAGCGTAGGGGCAGCACGAGAAAAGTCCTGGAGGTGGGAGTGAGAAGAGGCGATAAGAGATGAGGGTAGAAGAAGGTCATTGGCAGAATGAAAAGGGAGGTTGAGAGTATTTTTAGATGAGAGCAGAGATGTAAGAGGGTGCATTCTTGTTGAGAGCTTTATATCTTAGGGTCATCATCTGAGATTTTATTCTGGAGCAAGTTGCAATAGTCAAGGTGAGATATGATGAGAGGGTGAATTAGAATTTTAGTTGTGCCTTCTATCAGATAGTGACATATTTTAGAGATGTTTTTAGGTGAAAATGACAAGATTTTGTGATTGATTGTACATGAGGAATGAAAGAGAAGGCAGGGTCCAGTAAAACCCCAAGACAACATGCTTGGGATGTGGGCATGATGATGGCATTTTTAACAGTCAGTGAAAAGTGAGAAATAGAGGCTGAGAAAGAGGGTGGGAAAATTAGAAGCTCAGTCTTTGAGATGTTGACGAGCAGACATCCAGGAGGTTAAACTAGAGAGGAAGTTGTCAACTTGTGCTTATCCATATGGTTTCTTGGCAAATATACTGGAGCAGTTTCTCCAGTGGACCGCAATTTTCTGACCTCTCTGCTATGATCTGCCCATCTTGGCTGACCCTACATGGTATAGGTCACAGCATCATTGAGGTACACAAGCGTCTTCAGTACCACAAGGTAGCGATCCAGAAGGGGAGTATTACTTTAAATATCTTAGATCTTTTTACAATAAGAACAAATATGAGTAATTTTTGGTAAGGGGAAAATGTTCAAGATTCTTTGTTGATGACAAGTTAATGACTTTATATACCTTTTGGGAGCATGAATATATATGAATAATTTAGTTACCTTATTGACGTCCTTCTAAAATAATTCATTAATTGTGGATTTTGAGATACAGACACACTTTGAGTAGTTAACTGTAAAAAATGTTTAAAGTACCTATTATTAATAAACATTTTTTTATGATTATATATATGTGATTAGGATAAATACTATAGTTTTATCCTATATGAATATACAGTATTCTCCATATTGATACCTATTACAATGATTTTGTCTTTTATATTATGAGAATTTTTATTATTTAATATCTTTTGGAGTATGTATTACTTTGAGTTATTGTCTTTTAAGGGAAGCTGTATTCCTCATCTTATACACAAATAAATCATGTATTTAATTTAGATAAGGTTATTACTCACTAAGGCCCTCATTCTATTATCGTCCGTAAATCGGCCGCAAAGCTACGATTCCTTGCGGGCTCCCGTTACCTTGCAATTCAATTAAACGGATATCCCCTTACGGCCGGCCGTATATCTTGCAATCGGCCGTAAGCTCAGAAATCTTTAAATGCAAAAATAAATTCAAGACGGCACTGTAAAGCTCTGTAAATGCTAGGGATCATAATGGGGGACATGAGGATTAATAGCAACCCCCTCTCAAGCTTGCACATCAGCCCAAATCCGAGATTACATTAACTGTTTATTTTCCGGCTGCACCGTGGGCGGGTCTGCGGTGCTTCAAGCCCTCTGGACTTTTTACATGGATATGTGACATAAATTTAAAAAAAAATGTATTTACGGATTTGAGTGTAGGGTAATGTTGTGCTATGAATGCTAACACCTACAATCACTTCATAGTCTCCTCAGGATGGCTTTTTATGGCTTTAAAATGTGCTTAATTGTGTGCCTGCGGGACCTTTTTGCTGCAAGTAAGCTGCGGCTCGGTTTTAGCCTTGCAGAGAGGGTTCCCGGAGCAATTGAATAGCAACCAGTATTTTCTTATGGCCGAAACTCTTGCGGCCGTTTAAGATCAAAGGCTTTCCTCCGGCGCGTGCGGCAGCAAGGGATAACAAGGCGCCGGCCGCAAGCCTGCCGGAATCCCCGGCCGGAAGGGAATAGAATAGGCAAATAGCCTGCGGCCGGTCCTTGCGGCCCCGCATCTCCTACGGCCGATAATAGAATGAGGCCCTAAGAATGGTAATATTTATTATGTACCTGTGCATGTGATATGTTCACATTTATGAAAAATATTTGACACATACAAATTATATACTTCAGTTAGATTTAATTAGTATTCACTAAAAAGAGTAATATTTATTATGCACTAGTTCATTAGCAATGTTTATATTAATTAAAGAATATTTTACTCTACATAGGAGCAAATTTTCTGTCTTCCTCTTAATCTTTTTATACTATTTTTTACATTTATGACTTAGGTTGGTGTTTATAATGTATATGCACTGATAATATTATTTCATTGTTAGAATTTAATGTGATTCTTAGTATTTATTTTGTTTGTAATGATCTTCATACAATTTATTTTATTTGGATATTTATCTCATATGAATTAATATATATCAGAAGCTATTCTGAATGAGGGTGGCAATTCATGGGATTGTAAGATCTACACTCATCTTCCAATATTTAAGTCTGAGTAATATACCATATTTTTCCGTCTATAAGACGCCTCCATGTATAAGACGACCACTATTTTTGGAGAAATAATGAAATATGCAAATGTGTATTTTATAAGTTTTTATTGTGTTACACATATATTTTAGGGCACTTTATGTCATGATTTTCACTGATTTCCATTCCAGCTTAATATCCTTGTATTCACATCACTTATTACTGAGTAGCGATGTGCAGTTGCCTTTTTTGCTGTTTACACAGGGATCACAAAGAGATTGAGCTGGAATGGAAATCAGTTAAAATCATGACAGAAATTGCGCTTACAGTATATGTGTAACACAATAAAAAAAACTATAAAATACACATTTCTATGCACACAAGCAACACACATATGCCACACACAAGCTGTACAGCTCATTCACGATGTGTACGTTTAACACAGGGATCACACTGTAATGCTGCATCTGGCCACTAGATGGCTCTGTTATAAGGCAGGAGAAAAGAAACATGTAGTGGAAACGCAATGGTTCCTATTAAATTGCATTACACTGCAAGTGTCCATTGAATTGTGTATTTTTTAAGTTTTTATTGTGTTACACATATATGTAAGGGTACTTTCTATCATGATCTTCACTGATTTCCATTCCAGCTCAATTCCAGCACAAATGGAGGAGAAAATCCTACATATACTCGAGAGGACCTGCAAAGTGGTTAAACACCAATTCGTAGCACTGCAAATGCAAATAAAACAGTAATACAGCACTGTAAATTACAGGGAGAGCGATGAGGACTAGAACAGTATTGGCATTCATAATTCTTCATTTTCAAAGCTGTACGAGTCTGATCGCATATCAGACCCCCAAACCTAATTGATTGACACGTAACCTCAATGTTTTACTACCGTAATTATGACAGTCTCATTTTCTATTGGCCGATTCGAAATGGGCGGTTACGGGCTTGGTGAATTGTTCATGTTCCCGCCCTGAACTGCTCAGAACCAGTGAATGGTTTACAGAGCTGGCTTCAGGATCGCAACTCGGACCTGGAGCAATTGAAAAGCCTCGCAAAGAGAGTCCAACGGGAGCCCACAACTCAATCGCAGACATGTGGCCGTCAGCGAGCACGTTGCTGGCTTGCAATTGAATGAGGCCCAATGTTTGTTTTAGCTCAAATACATTAGGTGTGCCGTGTGTGAATAACACATTAAAGTATTTATTCCCTCTCTTTCATATTGATTTAAATAATTATATATGAACAATTGATACCAATAAGTTTAATATAATACTCACACATATTTAAGTACAATTTCTCTATTTTATTTTTTTCACTGCAGTGAACATACATTATATATAGCAGATTTCTGATATTCAAGCTGCAGACTTTGACTTCTTTGGAAAGACAATTTGAATGCTGTCATATATGTAAGGGATGATTAGTTACCATACTTACTGCACATTGAACCATGTGACATTTTTGTTTAATGACAACTCAAATATAAGTTGTATAAGGAGAATGGGTCGCACATAATTGTGAATTTTTGTCTATATTGAAAACTAGTTTTAGTGGTATCAGTGGTATCTCCAATATTAGATCTACATTTATACATTATTCAGAGGAGGAAAGCTAGAATATTCAAATTGCACATGGTCGATCCAGGTTCTAACATGTTGCCCTTGTTGATTATTTAAATTCTTTTAATCGTTGATGTTATATTTTTGATAGTTAACAAAAATGTTTTTAAGTGGATTAAATAAAATCATATTTTAAAAATGTAATTACTGGTCTAATAAGTAATTGACTCAATACTGAACTGTCTTGTGTCACTTTCCCTTATCTTATGGAGTCAGTATTAGGTTATAAGTAAAATTTTCTTTCCTTCCGAATCGGATAACATGTCATTTTATTTATCTTACACCACAGATTCAGAACATCACAGCTTTGCTTTTAACAGAAGTCTAGAAGAGCTCCAAGAATGTTTTATAAGCAATTAGCTGAGGCTTAAAATACATTGGTACATCTGGTGTGCCCCATCACATAACTGCAGTTTTTGTAGGTTAAACAGAAGTGGATCTTCAGCTTGGGGACTTATAGCTGTTGAAATCTGAACAAGTGAACAACCTTGGGATTATCCTTGATTGTGGTCACATCTTTATTTTTCCATTTGAAGAATATTGCCAGGATAAAAAACCTGATACCCCAGAAGACCTCCCTATTTTGTTTTATACCTTTATATCATCTCAACTGCACTACTATAACTGCCTTTATATAGGACTACCAGATAAAAGCTATGTAGCCTACAGTTGCAACAAAATTCTGCAGCAAGCTTAACAAACCAGACCCACTTTTGCCATATAATATTTGTCTTCCATGCCCTATCAAATACTGAATATAGTTTAAATTTAGCCTGCTGTTATACAAAACCCTGTATGGCAAAGGTCCCAGTTACCCAAAAAAGTTCCTCACTCCATATGTTCGAACTTGTTTTCTGAGATCTACAGGTAAAAATATATTAACTATCTCTTCAAAAACTTCTAGTTCTCCAGCTTTTTTCATGTTGCAACATTAAGAATCGCAAAGTCTCTGTCATGCCCAATTAGAGACGGTCCTCAACCAGACTATTTAAAAAGAGACTGAACACATTTGAATAATATATAACACTCCCACTTTTTTCCTGCTATATGGTTTGAGTACCTGTTTGGAGAACATTTTTATATTTATTATTATTATTATTATTATTATTATAATCATGTGTTCTTTGATGAGCCATTCAATGTATAAACTGTGTTCAATCCGTTTGCGTATATGACACAGAAAAATGTATAGCGTTTGCAACATTATTGCAACATTATTTAAGGCACTGTATTGTTCCCTGTGGCGTCAGTGCATAGCTCTGTGGGTAAATGCTCCAGACTCTAATCTCTGGAGCTGCTGGTTCAAGCCCTGTTTCGGGCAGTCAATTCTGTTTGTGATCTATTTAGCAAAGTCTTCATGGCTCTGTGGGTAAATGCTCCAGACTCTGATGTCCTGGGCTACTGGTTTGGGCTCTCCACCTGGCAGTAAATTTCAGGTGTTGCTGTTACCTTGGTGTAGTTGACTAATGTTTGTGTTACCTTTTTTATTTGCTATATCCAACTTATACACTGTATTGGTCTGAATATAAGCACTTTTTTTCTGACTTCCAAGCTTGGAAACTAAGGGCCTCATTCTATTAGCGGCCGCAGCCGTTGCGGGGCCGCAAGGACCGGCCGCAAGCTATTCGGCTATTCTATTCCCTTACGGCCGGAGGCTCCGGCAGGCTTGCGGCCGGTGCCTTGCTATCTCTTGCGGCCGCTCGCGCCAGAGGAAATCCTTTGATCTAAAACGGCCGCAAGAGTTTCGGCCGTAAGAAATTCCTATTTGCAATTCAATTGCTCCGGGAAACCTCTCTGCAAGGCTAAAAGCGAGCCGCTGCTTACTTGCAGGAAAGAGGTCTCGCTAGCACCAATTAAGCACATAAAATAGCTCAAATAAAGCCATCCTGCACTTTGAGAAGACTATAAAGGGATTTTAGGTGTTAGAAAAAATAGCACATAATTATCCTATACTCAAATCCGTAAAATATTTTATTTTTAATATCCGTAAAATATCCATGTAAAAAGTACAGAGTGCTTGGAGCACCTCAGACATGCCGGAAAATAAACAGTTAATTTGAACTTGGGTTTGGGCTGATGTGCAAGCTTGAGAGTGGGTTCCTTTTAATCCTCATGTCCCCCAATATGATCCCTAGCATTTACAGAGCTGTACAGTGCAGGCTTGAATTTATTTTTGAGTTTTTATATTTCACAGCTTACTGCCGGTTCCAAGATATGCGGCCGGCCGTAAAAGGAGATCCTTGCGGGGCCGTATAATAGAATCGCGAGTTAACAGAACCCCCGCAAGGAATCGCAGCCTTACGGCCGATTTACGGCCGATAATAGAATGAGGCCCTAAGGGTGCGGCTTATGTTCGCGACCGTAAAAACATTATTGTCGATTTGCGGGCTTGAGGCTGTTGAACAATTAATTCTAATGTCATTCATCACTTTCCTCGTATTTTACAGTGCAGTATTGATTTTTATTTTGAATTTACAGTGCTATATTTAATCCACTTGCGGGTCCTATTTGGAATCCATAGGATTTTTTTTTACATTTGCCATTTACGGGTGTGAGTGCCTGCGGCATTGTAGCAATTGCATAGCGATTTGCGATTTTATCGTTTGTAACGTTTTGCGAGCTACAATTTTCGGCCTGTATCACACAAAAGACATTTCCATAGATACTGATTTGAAAGCCTGCTTCTCTCCAATTTTAAGGGTACGGCTTATTTTCGCATATTAAATTTTTTCTTTTTCCCCCTTGAATTTCACACGTGCGGCGTATATGCAGGTGCGGCTTATATTCATGCCAATACGGTATAAAGGAGCCCTGTAGTTCCCATACAGTAGTGTTTTGTTTGTTTATTTAGTTACTGATCAGCAATAAAATCAGTATTTCAAGAAAAAATCAATGTAACTTAGAAATATGAGAGTTTAGCCTTTCTAGCCTTTATCAGATGTCCTGGGGAGGAGGAGGATCTGCTCAGAGAGACCATATCTGCTGTCCTGATAACATCTACTTACCCTGTAATGGCTGTTGTAGGCAAATGCAAAAACAGACCACCCTTCTGAACTGCCCTCTTTCACCTCCTGGACACCTAACCGTGAATTGAGAGTAGTTTCTGAAAGCAGCAATGCTAACGTCACAGAATTTCATTAAAAGCTAAATTGATTTTTTTTTCTTCAAATGTTGATTTTTATTGCTAATCACTAATTAAGTAAATAACTAAAACCCTGAAACTACAATGGCCCATTACATATACATTTACACATTACAGAATGTCCACAAAAAAAAAATGTGTGCCATTTGTGCTACAAGCAATTACAACTTGGAAAAATCAAGGGCCAATCAAAATATATATATATTCATATATTCTACAGCTTAGATCACTATTTATTTATGCTTTCCATGACCTGCAGTTCTGATGACATACGTGCACATTAATCTGTAACAATCAATGCATATCTTTATTTACTTACAGGTGTTAAATAATGGCAGTCATCTGATCGACACAGCTTTGTTACACAGTGCAAAAACACTGTAGACATTTTCTGGTTTTTGTGCTTAACAAATCGGAAGACTTCAAAAGAAAACCGTCCCATCTGACTCTTGCCATTCTCAAAAATAGTTGTCTGTGGATCTTTGTCACAGCTTTGAAAGAATGAGAAATGAACCATTATTTAATATTTAATTAACTGGAAATAAGTTAAACATTAAGTATATTTGCATATTGAGAACGTAATCAATAATCAAACCTTGTTAGAAGGATACATACTGTATATCTGACGATAATTTCAACCACCTCCTTTATAACAACAATATTGGACAAAGAAGAATGTAATCTATGTCTATACATCTACTTTGCCCTATATTGTATATATATTAGATTTATTAGTGTTATGCACTAAGGGACCTGTCTAGATCACATTGCTATGGATAAATGTATGGTCAATGGAAACCTTCTGGAGTAAAACTGTTGATAAATGTATTCACAGCACTAAATATATTTATTCTGTAGCCCAGAGAAGACACAAACCACTAAAAAACAAACAGGTATAATAAGTCATTTTCCCAAAACATATACTTTTACACAAGGGGCCAAGTGTAATAATGTGAGAACTGTTTAAGAACTACTATATAATATTCACTATTCCATGTTCTCCATTGGGTCATATTTACTAAGATCTAACATCTCCAAGAGTATTCTAAGAACTTACTAACAAATGTATCAGAATTTACAAATGGTTGTAAATTTGTGTACTGCATCAATAAAATATTATTCAGTGAAACATCATTACAGTGCAGCCTTGGTACTTTTTGTTAATTGGTTTCAAAAGTCACGACAAGTGCCGAAAATGATGAGTAACAAACTCTCATAATAATGTAAATTGGTTTTAGCAAGCGAGATGAGTACCAAAGTAGTGCAATGAGTACAAGGTTTTTTTGCTCATCCAGATGCGTCAAATACCGAAATCAATGAGATTGGAGGTAGTTGTGGGCCCACTGTAGTGCAATATTATATAGAATGCATTTCAATGAAATTCTAATTTTTTAAATGGGTTGACATATGCATCAAGATCCTACAATTCCCTCCATAGAAAAATATATATCATTTTGTTCCTGTGACATTCAAATTAAACAGGTAGCTGTACATTTTTTTATGAGATTTGTTAATATCATAAAGTAAACCAATCTTTCAAGTTTTCATATTTTATACAGGTGTTGCAGAGTGGTTCTCTGACATAATAATGTCTAGTTTATATGAAAAGGTGAATTCAAGCCAGGTATCACATCTCAGAGAACCCTTTGCCACCTCTTAGAAAACCTGTAAATATATTCAATCTCTCAATACATCATTAGATTCCCTTTATGGAAACAAAGCATTGAATGTTTATCATTTCATGACAGCAAATTGGCCATAGATTGTGATAAAGTATCCACGATCAATAGATCCACAGATGAATCACATTGTTTTCGAGAACTGAATCTTCAGATTTCAACTCTTTTCTCTTCAAGTGAATATTTAAAGCAGTACTTATGAGGTTTTGTGTGTTCTGTCCATTATCTGCAGTTCACCAACTGTAACCCATGTGTTTTCTCCAGGAACAATGTAATTTGTAATGTGTACTACATACCTGAGGAAGAGATCATATCTGATGTCATCATTTGGATTCCCAGACGGGGTTGTATAGCAGTAGTCCATTAAAACATTCCACCTATGTTAGTTAAAAAATACATTTTATAAGGAGAATGTAATTAACTTTCCGTACACAATCTTAGGCCAAACCTTCTCGGTTTGTAAAATAATTTGTAAAATTAGATCATAAAGTAACAAATGTGTTTAATTTAAATGTTTTCAATATTTTATCTCCTAGAATGAGGAAACTGTTAACTAGATTAGTCAGCTCAAGGCATTCTCACTGATACTTGAAAATTTGTTTGAAAAGTTTATATATTCTTCAGGCTGGTATAATTGGTTTATTTATTTTATTTATTTAGAATATATTATAAAATGGTTTGATCAAAATACCATTAATATTGGATAGTAGATAAAACTTTATAATTTAATGAACAAATAGTTGGAATTAGTTTAGTTTAGTCTAGGCACTTCCAACCCAAGCTGTGCTTAGAAACTTATTATGAAACATACATATGAAGTCTATGGAAAATAGAAGAAATTTAGAGGGAATTTACGTTTGCATGCCTTTATACAAATTAACTGATTACATTAGAAATACTTCTCTATGTAAAATATGTGCATTATTTTAAAAAGCTGATTTTCTGAACTGTTCAAGAGACAAGGCCAAGTTCACTCATAGGGTGTCATTGCGCTTTGATGCATGTTTTTTTTTCACTTCCGTTTTCTATATATAACAGTAATTTTGATCCCTTGGCAACTTTGTAGAACCTTAGTGATTAACATTAGGTAAACTAGTGACCATTTTTATGTTAAAGTTATTTATCCAAAAAGTGTTACACCTGCAGGTTTAGGCCTCATTCAATTTTAGACTCGTAACTCACAAAAATACCAGTTTTTCACTGCAAATAGTTTTTTTCAGTAATGTTACACATGTATTCAATTCCCCATACCTGTAATATTACTTAGATCACCCGCAGCTCACAAACCCATGCCTTGTCTTTAAAGTTACAAGGATTATGATTATGAAAAATGGTATGCTAAGTGATATTTTGTTCTTGCAGGCCCTCCATGGCATATAGTAATATGTGATATATGCCATGGAGGTTCAGGAAGGACCTCCATTGGTTCTAAAATTACCCCTGATGTCACAGAGGTCCTATAAGGACCTCCGTGGAATGAAACATTAACTCTCTATCCATGGGTTTCATATAAGGACCCCCGGGTAACCTAATCTAAATCTGATGGCAAAGAGATAATTAAAGGGCTTTCGTATCACTAAACGTTATCCCTGTCATGGAGGTCCATTAAGGCATATAAACATTAACCCCATACCATGGGGGTCATTAGGGACCCCAATGGTATGCCTATTAAGCCTCCTGTCTATCCCCATGTCTAACCCTCCCCTCTCTAGCTCACTCTTTTTCTGTCTATCTCTCTCTCCTCCTCCCATTTATCTTACTCTCTCCCCTCTCTCTTTCAACCCTCTCTTGTTCGTCTGTCCATTTTTCTCTACCATCTTTCTCCTCCTTGTTCATTCGTCTAATCCCAATTCCCTCCGCTCTCTGTTATTCTCTGTCCCTTTTTCTACCCCTCTGCCTGTCTGCTTATGCCCATCTCTCTAGCCCTTCCATGTCTGACTATCCCAATCTTTCTCTCTTCTGTATCTGTCTCTCTAACTCTCTCCCCTTCTCTTCTTCTGTTTGTTTCAGTCTGTCTTCTAGCTTACTTTTTACCCCTCCCTATTTCCCTCCCCCCTGTCTCTTTCTCTTTCTCCTCTGTCTCTCTCACTTGTTTTTCTTCTGTCTCTCTCCCGCTCCCCTGTCTATCAACTTCCTGCCCTGTCTGTCTATCGCACTCTCTCTTTCCTCTATCTTTCTCCTCTTCCCCTCTCTGTCTATTCCCATATATCTAGCCTTTGTCTCTATGTCCCACTATCTTTTTCTCTCTCCTCTAACTCTTTTCTTCCCATTTCTCCTTTCTACTATATTTTCCTTTCACAGTGTCTCTTTTTTTGCACTGTCTCTCTTTCTTTCTTCTGTCTCTTTCACTGCCCCACAACCCATTCTGTTTCTTTCTCTCTCTTCTGCCACTTTCTTTCTCCTCTTTATCAATGCAATGCAATAATGCTTGACAAACATTGCCAAAGCTAAAAACACATATATTACTTACACACTATTAAATGTAATTCTATGTTCCATACTCCTGTGTAAAAGGAAGGAAATCTCATTTCATCACATGGCATTTTCATCCAGCAGAATGTAATTGGTCTCTCCCACTGCCACATTATTCCTCTCTGGCTTTTTCTCCTCTCTCTCTATAGCCCGTCTATCCACATTTATCTCAACTTAGTCTCTAATTCCCCCTGACTCTTTCTCCTCTCTACCTCAATTTTTTTTTATTTGTCCATCCTATGTTATGTCTGTCTATCTCTCTGTCTCTAATCTCCACTGTTTCTGTCTGCACTGAACATTTCTAGTTTGTCTTTTTTGTCTCTGCTTTCTCTCTCTTCTCTTCGATCTCTTCCCCTCGGTCTCTTGCTTCCCTGTTTATCATCACCCCTTTACTCTATATTTCAACTCCCATTCCCATTATCATTCTGCACTCTGCCTCTTCTTCTCACCTCTCTGCCTTTCTCCTGTTTTTCTCTCCATATTCCCCTATTTCTTTCCTGTGTATCTAACCCTGTTTCATTCTTTGCTTTTGTCCTTCCTGTTATGTATTTTTCTTTCATCCTCTATATTTCCCTCTGTCTTTGTCTTTCTCCCTCTCCTCTGCCTCTCTTATCCTTCTCTCATTTTCTTGTCTCTGCTTGTCTTCCCTTATTTCTCTCTCTACAATTCTCTGTGTCTCTCCCTCCATTTATTATTATTATTATTATTCTTATTGTTATGACTTATTTATATAGCACCAGCATATTCCTTTTCTGTCTCTCTCTCTCCCTTCTCCCTGAGCTTCTCTCTGTCTCAGCCCTTTCCCTCTTACACCCCATCTCTTCATATCTCTCATAAGCAACTGTCTCACTTGTCTCTTTCCTATCTCCTCCTCCTCGTTCTCCTGTCCTTGGCCCCCATTTTGATGAACTTTCGGGAGATCCGGAGACCCGTAAGCGAGGTTGCAATCTATTTTGCTATTCAATTGGCGTCTTTTCTCTGGGCTCAGATCGGCTTCCGAGTTAGGAGCGTAAAAAAATGGCGATGGTTAAACTCGTAATTTACAGCCTTCAGAAGGCTTTGATCTGTCATTTTCGAAAGGCTAAAATCACAAATCGCTATTCAATTGCTCAATTTCCCCAAGCCCACAAATGTTTTCACACCCGTAAATGGCAAATGAAGGAGAAAATCCTACGAGTGCTAGTGAGGACCCGCAAGTGGGTTAAACACCTATTCGTAGCACTGTGAATGCAAATAAAAAATCAATACTATGCAGTAAATAACGATGAAAGCGATGAAAAGCATTAGAATGAACTGCACAACAGTCTCAAGCTCGCAAATCGGCAGGATTTTAACTTTATGTTTAATTTCAGGGTTAAATCAATCTCCGGTATCAATGAGTTAATACATATCAGGCCACCCATATGGACTAGAACAGTATTGGCATTCATTTTCATAATTCTTTATTTTTGGGATTTGCAAGTCCGATTGCATATCGGACACCTAAACCTAATTGATTGACATGCAACCTCCATGTTTTACTGCCATAATTATGACAGTCTCATTTTCTATTTTCTGATTCGAAATGGGCAGTTACGGGCCCACCCTGAAGTGCTCCGAACCAGTGCATGGTTTACGGTTTTTGTTTGGGGCCCGCAATTTGCAGCCTTGAGCAATTGAATAGCATCGCAATCGGAGACAAACGGGAGCCCGCAACTCGCTTTATTTCTCTTCTGTGTTTTCTCATTGTATTCTTCTTTTTATTTACTTCATTCTTCTATCCTCTCCCTCTCATCTGTTTCTCTCTCTCTTTTTCCTCTCTCTTCCTTTCTTCTTCTGTTCATCAATCTGTATACTTTCAATGTCTTGTCTTTTCTTCCTTCTCTGTCCTTCATCTCCGTCTGCTAATACACAAGTATCAAACATGTACCTTTTGGTTCATCTTAACACTTAGTTGTTCTGTTTTTATAATACAGTGACAAGTAAGTGGGCTAATATCTTATCTGGAGCAGCGAGATGTATCAGCATTGTTGCTGAAGAGGAGAAGACCCAGGGAGCTGTAGGGTAGGGAAAACCACTGATCTCAAACAGATGAACAAGTAAGGCAAAAAAAGAAGAGAATAGCTTAGGTAAAATAAGAACAAACATAAAAAAAGTTTGGCTGTTATTATTTTGGAATGAATAGAACGCTGTTTGAAATATAAAGCTGAACGACATTGTCAAAATGTATGCGTCTCACACTACTGCCATTTCAGAAAAGAACAAAACAACTGTAACAAAAATATATGTAAATTATGAAAAATAAGAATCAATGCTTTCAGAATTTGTGTATGCAGATCATGTATATTGCTTTATATATACATGTATGTATATATATATATATATATATATATATATATATATATATAAACACTCAATCCCTTATAAAAAAAAGTACTGTTTTCTGCAGTTCAATATTTTTCATATTTCTGTAACTATATTGATCCTAAAAGAGAAACTAATAAAAAAAGTATTTCCTGTGAGCTCTCCTTAGAAAATTGCATATTGTACACTAAGCTTCAGTGTTAGTGGATCTGTTGAAATCTAAGAACAACAAATAACGTGTTTCCTACAGTGAACCACATATTGTACAAGGTTCTCAAATAGACATGTTGAAGAGAGAATACCTCAGAACGACTCCAATGTAAGCATTGTTTTACCATCACTTTACATGAATTTATTAGTGAATTTATTACAAATTACATAAAAGGTTCTAAAACACTGATTCTAAACCCTCTGCTCAAGGACTCCCAGATAGACCATGATCTATGTTTAAAATTGTGTGGATACATGTGAAGAGTAAAATATTGGGTAAAATAGCCTTTCTCACATATCAGCTCTTCTCACCTCATCTCAGTTCAGTACTTAATATATCCCTTACCCCCCACCCCCCAACCCTGGTTCGCTCACCTCTCACCTTGTGATCATATGGTTTGAAATCTAAGTCATGACCTGCCAGGCCTTGATGAGAGCTTTATTGAATATATTGCTGTTTCCTCAGGGCTTTGGAAACACTATTTCCCTACTGCATGAGCATGTTTTGGCAGCTGGAGTACAATATACATATTTTTTTTAATTGATTAAAAAAGGAAGCGCTCCTCGGTGAGAATCCCTTAGGATAGTGCTTGATTTACCTAATGGAAGACCCGGCCATTGGTTCACCAATAGTTCGTCAACACTTCAAGTTTTAATACACTAAGCCCCAAAACTTTCCTGACTAACTATTATATATATATATATATATATATATATATATATATTATATTAATATATTCAAATTTCAAAAGCAGGTATTTTTTCCTACAAATAAAATCATTAAACCAAATGAAACTTTACTCAGATTTAAAGAAATCCTGGCACATATACAATTTTCCCACAGGAATCCAAGGGCATTGAATATAGTAATGCATACTGCTGACCATGCAATGCCTAATAAATACCCATTTGTGTATCACTTTGGTGAAACCTTGTTAAAAATCACATCATAAATAATGAAGGAGATAGTATAAGTATTGCAGGGGCAGCAATGTGCATTGTTGTATTAGATGTGCTCTGTTTCATAAATGTAAAATTGCCATAGCACAACTATGCAAACATTGCAGCTCCTGTGATAGCTTAGTAAATAACCCCCAAATATATTATTGTAACATATTTTACTGAGTGTTTATTTTGATACAAATTAACCAATAAAATTGATTTAGCCCATATAAAGAATTTCGACCTTTCCTGTTTTATGGAACTGCGCGTGCGTGCATGGCACTGGAAGCCTCCTGTTGCTGGGTGCTCCCGCGTCCCAATGTACTCCCTAAGCCCCTAACCCCTTACACCCCTTGCTGGCCCTAACACTAACCCCCTACAGCAGTTAGCAGGCCTAACCCTAAACCTAACCCCCTAACCCTAAGTCCCTAACCCTAACTCCCTACACTCCTTGCCGGCCCTAACCCTAGCCCCCTACACCCCTTGCCGGCCCATTTCCTAGCCTCCTACACCACTTCCCGGTCCTAACCCTAAACCTAACCCCCTAAACCTAAGCCCCTAACTCCTACACCCCTTGGCGACCCTATTCTCCTAACCCTTTTAGCCTAACCCCCTAAAACTGAGTACCTAAGCCCCAAATCCTAAACCCCTACACCCCTTCCCGACCCTAACCGTAACCCTGTAAACCTAGCCCGAAAACCCCTAACCACTTACAGGCCACAAGGAGACCGCTTCATTGGCGCAAGGCAGTGCAGATGCACGTGCACATGTGGTAGCATAAAACAGGAAAGCACCAAGAATTTACAACCCCCTGTATATATCTCTGCAAATAGCATGTGTGTGAAAATAAAAAGTACAATATGTATACATTGTGATTTCAATATCCCTATCATTGGTTATCAATACTAATCAATTAATGATACCGCGCATATTTTTGACCCCAAATACATTGTATATCCCTTATTTAAGTGGAGGGTCCCCTTATACAGTGTGCATCTCCACCCCCCCCCCCTCCCTTATGTCAGCATATCCTCCTTATATTGATGCTGGGATCCCCTAATAGTGTGAACATCTTATATCGGTGAACAGACCTAATATCATGTACCCCTCATATATTAGTGCAGGCACCCCCTAATAGTGTGAAACCCCTTATATCTGTGAAGAGACCTAATAGCATGTACCCCTCTTATATTAGTGCAGGCACCCCCTAATAGTGTGAACCCCCTTATATCTGTGAAGAGACCTAATAACATGTACCCCATAATAATGTAATAATAATAGTCTGCTTCTAAATCATTGTTGAAAAGGTTGTGAAACAGACTAGGTCCTAAAAAGATATGCCATAATTAAAGGATGTCATAAATAAAGGATATTAATAATAATAATAATAATAATAATAATAATATACTCAATAGAATAGGAAGTAGAATGGTTTCACTGGTGTATATGCCAGATTAGCCAAAGGGCAATTTAGTAGTGATAAGTGAGCGCTACTTATTTACACTAGGAGTGCCTCGCAGGCATGTTTGTATTTGTAACTCTACCAGGCACGTCATTCCAGAGAAGGAACAAAGAACCTTTCCGACTTTTTCAGGGCTATCATAGTCCTTGTTCCTTTGATGATAATACAGTTATCATACAAATCACTGGCCTAGTCCAGATATGAACAGTGTGGCTACCAGTCCATTCACAGCACTTTTGGGCGAATCTCATTGTAATGAATACAGCCCTCTGCAGCTCATTGTACCATAAAGGATGACTGTGGTCATATTTTTAAAATATATCTAAATGTTTTTAGTTTTGAAAGTAAAAAAACATTATTACCATCGATGTAAAATTAAGCTGCCATGGAAACTACAGTTTGTAAGTGCATTGATCTACTTCCTGGGGTGGAAGGATAATTTGAAACACATGAAGTTCCTATCTTTAAATTATAATGTGGTATCTATAGGTCTAATGTAATGCACATTATTTTACAAGGAAACCCCCCTAAAGTGGTAACAGGCAGGATCAGCTGATAAAAGAAAATGTATTGGTTTTAACGGACAGGAATGCAAAAGCTCTCCCTTTTTTTGCTTTCTAAAACAGTTTGCTCAAAGAACCATAGAAAAAATAGACCGCAGTAGTCATTTAATGTAATTCTTGTTTCCTCGTATAAAAATTATTAAAATAAAGCACAGTTGATCTAATGCAAGTTTTGTCTTGCAATATGTAGGCTTACCATATTTATTCAGCTTTACTATTTAATATGCAAATAGAATTTTCAAATACTAGGCATGAACATTACTATATCATCGAATAATCTTCAGTATTGATTTTCCACCAGCAAAGTAAATTGAGAGGGATTTCTAAAGTAGCATAGTAAAATATTCTTCGGTAAGCCTCCAGAAATGAGGAATATTTAAATTAAGGAGTATTTGGTCAAGCTAAAATGGTTATTTACATTTTCTTAAATTAACAAAATACTTCTTATTTTCCAGCAAGAACTTTCCTGACTTCTTCACACGCTTATGATGCACGTTAAAAATGTATGTTTAAATATACATTTTTTAATGAATTATTTCTATGTAAGGTCAGTACAAAAACAAGAAAGAACAATGGAATTCAATATCACAATACCGTCCGTCAAGGTTGGTCGCTCTCACTGCTGCATATATTTTTGTTTTCAATGGCAATCCCGTGCTTGGTATTAGCAATTGCTCTCTGTAGGTTGAATCCTGTAGTGGTATTGAATATTGATATGAATTACAGATCAGAACAATGACAGACTCAGTTTTGTAAAATCAATGTCTGACAGTAATAACAAGTAGTTCTGTGAAAAAGTAATAAAGACTGGTTTTCATTTAAAAGTGGCACGTTAACCCGAACATTGCCATAGAAGCTTGTTTTGTTCACAGCCACATCAGTTTATTAAATCTATTCTCTACATTGTTTATGCATAGTTCACTTAGGCTATATTTTATGTGCATATACACGAGGACAGTATGAGCATTTCACTGTTTTTTTTTTGTTTGCACAAGTTTAATATGATAGGAGACATATTAAGAGTATAGTTTAATTTGTACAAAATCCATATTGTCCACTACTATGCTGCTACATATGAAGCATCCATGTGTCAGTGGGCTAGATTCACTAAGGTTCTCCATAGCTGCAAATGGATATTGTGAGTCTGTATTGTTTGTTCTTGATCTACTAGGCCATAAAAACAACAACCATTTTGCAGTCCTGGGGAATCTTAATGGAGCTGACCCATTATGTTATGACATTACACCATATGTGTGTTTGTCAATGCTAGTAAGTTCTTAAGCTTTTACATATGGGCATCCATCTTAATCACATATTAACAATGCACATGCACTAAAATAAAGATCTAGAGTCATGTAAATTGCACTGTAACCCTACAAGACACATGATATGAAGAGGTGCATGATCAACTATGTAAGCTAATCCAATGTTTCCATGCACCAATGGGAGTTAGATAACATGTCAAGTGTAGAGAGATTTTAAATTTATAATTGGTCTATGGCTCAATGGACTATAAGCGCTTCTTGTTTTAAAAATGCATATATAATGTAGGCTGTATAGGAGAGGTGCTTATAGACTCTAGTGAAAATGAGTGGGAGGATAAGTCTACAAATAATAAACTGGCCCAGATTTTGATATCTATATCATATATCATCTATATTCATGTTTAGCATATGGTCAGCTCTAGCTTCCAAGCTATTGGCTTAGTTTGACTCGTAGATATTTGAAAATAAATTAAGACTTGTTATCTAGGACCAGTGGTTACCTTTGTTAAATTTTATAATAGTGTAGGAGTTTATGTAACCAGCAATCCTTTATGTAGAGATATTGCACAGCTCGGGAGCGCCATTAAACTGTCCAAGTGCCCTAACTTTATGGTTCCTCAAGTGGAGGATGCATGTCGGGCAAAATTATTCTACTGTTATAAGGTTATATGTCTATAGAAGGAATAAATTGTGTTGTTCAGAAAATGAAGGGCTAAGTACTGAAGGGGTTTAAAGGTGTGTTGTTACAATGAATTGGAAAGTTTATTGAATGAAGGGACAATCTGTTATGTTAATTATAAGACTGAAAAATAAGGGGAAAATATAGTTATGGAGAAATTGCCTGAAGGGATTAATACATTTGGGCATTGTAAAAAGAATGTAGAAATAGACAATGAGGTAAGAATGGAAATAGGAGGAAAACTAAAAGAGAGATTGAATAAAAATGGAAAGGTGAATTGGCAATAGAAATTAAATCATAATAGCATAATATAAAAGGTACTGAATGGAACCAAATGGGAATTGACATACAAGGAGAGTGTTTAAATATGTGTGTGTTTTAGTGTGTATCAGGGTGTTATAGTAAATCTATAACCACTGAAAATACATATAAAACTCTCATTAAAGTGTGCAGTGTTATTTACATGGGGCCCTATTCTATTGCCCAATTTGTAAATTTATACAGACTTAAAATCACTCTTAATATTGCCACATAGGGCCTCATTAAATTCCAAGCCCGCAGTTGCCTTCATACAGCCCGCAAGTCTGGCTCTCTCATCATCTGCATTCACTACTACACCTCTTCCACTGTTGTTTGAAAGAAAGTCTTTAAACTAAGACATTGTTTCATAAGCATTCATACACATCTATGTATGTGGTTATTATCTGCTTGAGGGATGCATCTACTATTGAACAGAAGATAACAAATTAAGCCAAAAGGAGCACAAAATGTCTCACAAGCTTTATCAGAGAGATTGATATACTATTACTGTAACAAAATATTGTCTTCTATATTAATTTAGAAGTTATATGTTTTACATACAGTGGGAAAAAAACATGTTCATTACTTCATGTCAGGGCACAGCATTTTTAGGATTTCACAAATGTGGTTTGATTAAGTATAAATGCATTATAAAGATACTGTATACTTTATTTTACTAAATATTATAGCAGATGACGAAGGAGGCAGTCTGGGACTTTTATGCTCTTCTTATGTTTTTTATTGTCAAATGCAAACAAACCATAATTGTATTTCTAAATAAAGCTTTTGGAAACATTTGCATCATGATATTTTGTTATTCACAAATTAATGCTGTTTTCATATATTTCTTATTTGTATTTATTTATATTTTTAAATTGTGTAGAATATATATTTTTATGGACTGGTTCTCTTGCTTTAACTGTAGAAGAAAACAATAAAACATTTTTACTGATCACAACCCTTTTTATAGTTAGACTTAACAGTCAGTTGACAAGACATTTCATTTTCTTACTGCATATAATATGAGTGGACTGCATTAAATAAAAAAGCAAATATGATGTTTTCTACTTACATTATAGAGCAGTAAATTCAATGTGCTTATAAATGTACCATTGCCATCTCGTACTGAAATAGCAGCTGAAGATCTAGAATGATAAATTAGAAATGATGCTTTGTTACAATGAAATTCCATTAAAATTTATATATTCATGTATGTATTTTGTAGTCTACTTTATTTATAGATTTCCACGGAAATAAATTAATTCATGCTATTGTTTAACTTCCATTCTCAGTTTTGCCATTGTGGAATGATGTATACTGGATAGTGTTTTGGAATGCATTTGTTTGTTTATAATGCCTCTGTCCAAAAATAAAAAATAGCATTTATTAAACATAATAGCCAAAATAAAGAAATTATTAATAATTAAATATTTTGCACTAGAATTTCTCTCAATATTAAATACTTTTTTCATACTTACGAAGCAAGTTGGGTATTGTTTACCAAATACTCCAGTGGATAACTGCAACTAAATTTATAAAGTAGTCCAGGTAGATAACTAATAATTGTTGGAGGATCTGGTGTATCGATGTATCCAGAAATATTGCCTATTTGCACCATTGATATGTTACCATATGCATTGACCCCTTGTGCTGTGGATACCTGTTAATATATTGACATAAAAAAGATAAATATTAATAGTATCTCACTCAGTTTAATAATGTGGAAAGCTGCTTAAAATATGTGTATTGGACTAGGTTCACTAATATTGGGGATTAATGGACATAGTTTTTTGTGGCTGATCTGATAACAACATTCACTATATTCTCACAGGGCCGCATTAAATTCCACAAATTGTAGTTACTGAAGTCCGTAAAGGAGCCAGCATGAAATTCCAAGCTTACAGAATGATTAAATTAGAAAAACCTGCAACTACATGGCCGAAATCCAAAACCATAAACCATGCTTCCATATGTAGCATTTCAGGGCAAGATCATGATCAAATCCGCAAGGCCATAACTACCTATGTAGAAACCAATAGTAATTGAGACAGTCATCATATGGCGTTTAAACCACAATCAGTTACAGTTTTGAAGTCTGATTTGCGAACGGACTCGCAATCCATAAAACTCGCGGTATTAAAAAGTCAATAAATCTATATTCTGGTCCATGCAAGTTCAATGATATGCATTAACCCATTGATTGCCAGAATCAATATAACAGCCTGTAACCTGCAAATATTTTGCAGGTAGCTAAAAGGGGCTAATTTAATAACAGTAACTTTTGCGGGCTCCTTTAAGTGCTTCAGTAACTACAATGGTAGACCCTAAGTCTACCATTGTAGTGCAGCCTATGAAGTGACAATTGATCAAGTATAACTGCAAAAATGCAAGTGTGGCAAACAATATTTACAATGATTACAGCAGACTGCTATATTCGCTACTTATTGTAATACAAATGTCATATAGCTGAATTATATATGCCACATTAATATCCCACATTTTCTATTATAATATAAAAACAAGGCATATTGTGTATATAAGTAAATGATATGCAATTACAGCTATTCTGGGTACTTTTCTTGAATATTGTGAAAGAGATCATGGTGAGTACTTTACATCCAACCCACCTCCAGCAGACCTTGAGAAAGGTCATGGCAAGCATAGTTAAGCTAAAATTGACAAGGCTGTGATGTTGCAACACAAAACTTAGTTAATCTAATTCAGTGAGTTAACTGCATTTCATTGAGGGTAATTTCAACCAACATACTTCATACTGCCTGCTACTTAAATGAGTAATAATTAGCTAATGTTGCCTGCCATTTGAGTTATAACCAACAGAAGTTTGGGCTCTAGTTACTGCTGCCTTTGACACCCTACTATACAACCTTAACGGCACTGGTATACAGCACAAAGCTGTGTCTTTGCTCTGCTCTTACATCACTAATTAGACTTTATGTTTCTTTCTCAATGTCTATTCTTCTACTATCAATCTTGTATTTGATGTACCACACCGGTCTGGTCTAGGATCCACATCATCTCCATTGGAGAACTCATCAGAACCTTTGAAATCAAATGCCATCTCTATGGTAATGACATATAACTCTACTACCCTGACCTTACACCTGCAGTTAAAGAGAAGGTGGCAGAGTGTATTCAATTTCATCTTTCTTCTCCCATGCTAACATCCCTTAATTGGCTTTCATTGAAGTTAGGGATAGCCTATAAAACTCTGCTCCTCTGCTTCAAAGCTATACACTACTTCAAGGCTCAGCTTAAAAGTCATCTGTACCAAACAGTACCCTTAGTGAATGCACTTAAAGTAACTTAGGAGCATTCTACTTTCCATGTGCACATCCTTTTGCATTAACAGGTTTGTATCCCCCCCCCCCCCCCATATACGTAGAACGTAAGTTCTTTGGATCAGGGAGGGACTAGGTAACCTATTGTTTGTTTGTATGTTAAATGCACTTATATTGTCAGATAATTGCTTTGTATCACATTGATGGTTCTATACAAATAAAAATACATACATACAGATGATCATTAGGGGTTTATTATTTTTAGACAACCTAGGGCCTTCACACTAAAACCTAAATTGTTTACCAGTGTGAGCATTTCAGTTTTGTAGCCATTTTAATTAATTAGGACCTACAGAACTGCATTTTGTGAGCTAAGGACACATGGGAGGGGATTCACACTAACAGTGCCAAGCTGTTAGTCTTAAGCAACGCTAAACTGATGGGTTTTTTACATTTACACAGCTTCTTTTTTTTTACATTCTATACCAGCAATGTGATATTGTCAATCATTACGCCTCTTGATTGACAATTACATCCATCTAGTTTTTTAGCAACTTTTAAGTTACCATCTGCCTGTTGTTTTAACAGCACAATATTGTTAGTGTGATCACCCTTCCCTGTGGAAGTGTCCTTAGCTCACAAAACGTCCTGTAAGTTCTGTAAATCAAAGGTGAGCAAGATGGCAGCCTGCACAAGAGAACAGAGGGAGGCCCCAGAAGCTCCATGGGTCTCTTACAAGTACGTGGGTTTAAGTTTTAAATGAAAATGACATTGAGGAGGATCATTTTAATTAAATAAACCTAGTTAAATCATTTTATGTAAAATACAATTATTTACCTAAATAATCCATTTCATTACAACATAGAATAATAATAATGCACACAGTGATAAATGAAGAGCATTACTACACAGTTAATAAATTTATAAATAGCATTTTAAAGAATACAGTAGATTTCCTCTTACCACTAAACTATTTCCACAAGACTCCAAAGTGCTCAGATTGATGGTGAAAATAACCACTGCAGGAAAGGTGTTATTATTTATGAAGCCCCTGCAGTGGGCATCTCCATGTTTTCCATTGAGTGACAGATCTGTTTCAGAATAACCAGAAAAGAGTACTGTACAAAAGTTAATCTTCATTGTAATTGTCTGTACTCCACAGTAGACGCTGATGTCTCTTTCCGCTGAAAATCATACATAAAAATGAACAGCTGTAAGACGGGAGAAAATTAGATTCATATCTTCAAGATTGAAGAGAGTTAGAGAACTTCAACAATTGACATGAATATGTAAATTGCATATTCTTATAAATATTAAATGCTAATCCTCCATGGGTGAAAAATATGCTGTTGTGGCTTTTGCCATTTTTAATCTTTATATAGATATTCTTACATTGTATTACCATTTCACTTTAATTTAGAGGTTAACTTTTCCTACCTTGTGCTATGGAGGAGACAATTACATATGACAATAAATTTTCCATGAAACCTTCCTTAACGTTTAAATTATTGTATTTTGAAGCGCTGCCCTTGAACAAGTTTATATATAGTACTGTCCTATAACTCTGTTACTGCTGATCCACACTGCTGCTGTCTGTCTCCATAAATGGTCTGTAACAAGTGTATATGTTTTAGTAAACAAGCTCTTCTATGTCCCCTGTGTGTTTGAACATTGTATATTTTTATTTGTATGGGTGGAATCTACCAAAGTAAATGTATTCATAATAAAAGACCAAGCTGAATTCAAATACAAAGTATATATATGAAACACTCTGCTCAGAATTTAATTAAACAAGTCATCGTGACAACTTAAAAAATAGATGAAAAGCTTTCCCTAGGAAAAAAACGCAGTGGACAAGTGCCTTCATACTTTGCTTCCTGACCTACTTTCTAACCACTGCAAATGACAAACAAACATGTTTGAGGAAAATAAAAAACTGTTATTTTGTTTAAGTAATTTATTTTACAAATTAACAGGTCAGATTACCTGGGGAACACTGTCTAAATTATTTTACTAAAACCCACTCATATTTACGGGATACAGCAACTTCTGAAACATTTCAGTAGATGAAGTAAAAAAAAAATAGTATATTTTAAGCAAGTATTTTAAATAGGTTTACACTTAATATTTATTACAGTTACAGGCTGCCAATTAAGAATTTATTACCTTAAAACCTGTTTTTTTATTTTTTTATATTGAAATGTGCAGCACCCAACTTATAGAAATTTCATGTGTATGAGGGGACACAAGAGCTTTGTTCGTTCATAATTGCTTGCACAATTCCTCTGCTAACCTCATGCACAATTCCTCTGCTAACCTCATGCACAATTCCTTTACCGTAATCACGCACAATTCCTTTACTGGTATCATGTACAATTCCTTTATCGTCATCATGCACAATTCCTTTACTGGTATCATGCACAATTGCTTTATCGCCATCATGCACAATTCCTTTACCAACATCATGCACAAATCCTTTACTGACATCATGCACAATTCCTTTACTGATATCATGCACAATTCCTTTACCGTCATCATGCACAATTCCTTTATAGTCATCATGCACAATTCCTTTATCGTCATCATGAACAATTCTTTTACTGTCATCATGCACAATTCCTTTACTGATGTCATGCACAATTCCTTTACTGTCATCATGCACAATTCCTTTATAGCCATCATGCACAATTTCTTTACTGTCATCATGCACAATTCCTTTACTGTCATCATGTCCAATTCCTTTACTGTCATCATGCACAATTCCTTTATCGTCATCATGCACAATTCCTTTATCGTCATCATTAACAATTGTTTTACTGACATCATGCACAATTTCTTTACTGACATCATGTACAATTCCTTTACCAACATCATGCACAAATCCTTTACTGACATCATGCACAATTCCTTTACTGTCATCATGCACAATTCCTTTACTGTCACCATGCACCATTTCTTTACTGATATCATGCACAATTCATTTATCATTAGCATGAACAATTCCTTTACTGTCATCATGCACAGTTCCTTTACTGTCATCATGCACAATTCCTTTACTGACATCATGCACAATTCCTTTACTGACATCATGCACAATTCCTTTACTGACATCATGCACAATTCCTTTACTGTCATCATGCGCAATTCCTTTATCGTCATCATGCGCAATTACTTTATAGTCATCATGCACAATTCCTTTACCAACATCATGCACAAATCCTTTACTGATATCATGCACAATTCCTTTACTGACATCATGCACAATTCCTTTACCATCATCATGAACAATTCCTTTACTGACATCATGCACAATTCCTTTACTGTCATCATGCGCAATTCCTTTATCGTCATCATGAACAATTACTTTATAGTCATCATGCACAATTCCTTTACCAACATCATGCACAAATCCTTTACTGATATCATGCACAATTCCTTTACTGACATCATGCACAATTACTTTACTGACATCATGCACAATTCCTTTACTGTCATCATGCGCAATTCCTTTATCGTCATCATGCGCAATTCCTTTACTGACATCATGCACAATTCCTTTACCATCATCATGAACAATTCCTTTACTGACATCATGCACAATTCCTTTACTGTCATCATGCACAATTCCTTTACTGTCATCATGCGCAATTCCTTTATCGTCATCATGCACAATTCCTTTACTGATATCATGCACAAATCCTTTACTGATATCATGCACAATTTCTTTACTGATATCATGCACAATTCCTTTACTGACATCATGCACAATTCCTTTACTGACATCATGCACAATTCCTTTACTGATATCATGCACAAATCCTTTACTGATATCATGCACAATTTCTTTACTGATATCATGCACAATTCCTTTACTGATATCATGCACAATTCCTTTACTGATATCATGCACAATTCCTTTACCATCATCATGAACAATTCTTTTACTGTCATCATGCACAATTCCTTTACTGTCATCATGTGCAATTCCTTTATCGTCATCATGCACAATTCCTTTACCAACATCATGCACAAATCCTTTACTGACATCATGCACAATCTCTTTACTGATATCATGCACAATTATTTTACCATCATCATGAACAATTCTTTTACTGTCATCATGCACAATTCCTTTACTGTCATCATGCACAATTCCTTTACTGACACCATGCACAATTTCTTTACTGTCATCATGCACAATTCCTTTACTGTCATCCTACACAATTCCTTTACTATCATCATGCACAATTCCTTTATCGTCATCATGCACAATTCCTTTACTGTCATCATGCACAATTCCTTTATAGTCATCATGAACAATTCTTTTACTGACATCATGCACACTTTCTTTACTGACAGCATGCACAATTCCTTTACTGTCATCATGCACAATTCCTTTACTGTCACCATGCACCATTTCTTTACTGATATCATGCACAATTCGTTTATCACCAGCATGAACAATTCCTTTACTGTCATGATGCACAATTTCTTTACTGATATCATGCACAATTCCTTTACTGACATCATGCACAATTCCTTTATAGTCATCATGCACAATTCCTTTATCGTCACCATGAACAATTCTTTTACTGACATCCTGCACAATTCCTTTACTGACATCATGCACAATTCCTTTACTGATATCATGTACAATTCCTTTATCGCCATCATGCACAATTCCTTTACCAACATCATGCACAAATCCTTTACTGACATCATGCACAATTCCTTTACTGAATTCATGCACAATTCCTTTACTGTCATCATGCACAATTCCTTTACTGTCATCATGCACAATTCCTTTACCGTCATCATGCACAATCTCTTTACTGATATAGTGCACAATTCCTTTATTTTCATCATGCACAATTCCTTTATTGTCATCCTGCACAATTCCTTTACTGATATAATGCACACTTACTGTACTGTCATCATACACAATTCCTTAACTGCCATCATGCACAATTACTCTACTGTCATCATGCACAATTTGTTTACTGATATCATGCACAATTCCTCTACTGACATTCTGCACATTTACTCTACTGCCATGATTCCCAAATTGTCTTTACTAACATCATGCACAGATACTCTAATGCATGGGTTGGCAAGTTCGTCCTGGATGTTAGACTATAGCTTCTTCAGTCATCCTAATTGACTCACCTGTGCATAGAAAGGAAATCCTCAAATCCAGACCAATGTGTGGCCCTCCAGTACCAAACTTGCCCACCCTTGCTCTAGTGCCATCATGCACAATTCCTTTGCTGACACCATGCACAATTTGTCTACTAATATCATGCGCTATTTTAACTGTGATGACGTGAATAGGCTACTACTGTAGGATTTGCTTCCAGCCAACCATTCTTGTAAATAAAAAAATGGGATGACCATGAAGAGGATAATCATAGAAAACTGACAACATAATTTCTCATTTAAAATTTTGATCAAATGTGTAGTATATTATTCAGTTGACAAAAACAGGACATAAGTCAATGTGGAATATTTGTGTCACCTTGTCCTGTTGCTGCAATCTTTTAGTAGACCAGGGGCCTCATTGAATTAGGGGCAGTAACTCGATCGCAAATCTCCAATTTGCTGCGATCGGGTTACCTACTTGCGTTGCCCTACGTTTACGCTGCTATTCAATTGGAAAAATTGCAAAAGCCCTATAAATGATGGGGAACACAATGGATGACATTAGGATTAAAAGCACAACATTCTTAAGCTTGCACATCTCCAAAATCAAATACTTTATTTCATGTTGAATTTCCGTTGAATTTCTGTCCAAAGTCCTACGGGCTTTAATGACCATAGGACGTAGAATAAAAATGGAGGTTGGATTCCAAAGTTCTACTGGCTTCAAGGTTGAAGCCCTTAGGACTTCTGACGGAAAAAAAAAATGAAATAAAGTATTCTATTTTGGCGATGTGCTAGCTTGATAATGTTGTGCTTTTAATTCTAATGTCAACCATCGTGTTCCCCATCATTTACAGTGCTGGACTGATTTTCTATTTGCTAAATAAGTTGTACGATTTGTAAGTAAGCCCTTTGTGACACCTCCTTGGTACAAGTAAGCTGAGGTTCGTGTTCAGCCATTAACGGACTTGACGGAAGGGTAATAGGAGCAATTGAATAGCGATTAGGGATATTTTGCGCCCCCAACTCTAGCAGCTGCGAAAGATCAAAGGCTTTGAGGGAAGTAATCTGCGATCGGAGCACGCAAAAGTAAGGCAATTGAATAGCAACGTAGCTAGCGATCAGCATTTGCAAGCCCGGATCTCCAAAACGTAGCAATAGAATGAGGCCCCAAGAATGATAATGTCACAGATTTCTTATGACATGTATATAATCAGAGTCAATGTAATCTGTTATAAAACTGGAAAGAGATATTCACTCTGCTGTACTTGAGTTGGGTCTCCAAGGTGTCCACTAATTTAATAAAGCCACACCCAGGGATAATTATTTAAAAAATAAACAATGGAGGTGACCATCACTGCATATAATTAGAAATGGCAATTGCTTTTTAATGTTATTATTTTTTTTTTTTTTACAATTTTCCCTTTACAATTCTTTTTTAAAACAATCCACAAAAAATATGGTATTTCTGTGTACCATTTAAATCTGCAGGGAATGTGATGATGATGATGATGATGATGATTATTATTATTATTATTATTATTATTATTATTATTATCCTTTATTTACTTTATTAACCTGTTCTGTATCGTTACCTTGTCATGCTTAATGGGTTGTGTACTTCAATGTGAGCTATACCAATGAGGGTCACCCAAGATAGGCAGGTCATAGCAAGGAGGTCAGACAATTGCTGTCCACTGGAGAAGGAACTGGCAACCCACTCCAGTAACTTTGCTAAGATAAGCTTATGGACAAGCACAACCAGAGACATAATGATATGGCACCGGAAGATGAGCCCCTCAGGTCAGAGGGTGCCTATCACATTACTGAGGAAGAACAGAGGGTGAGTATGAATAGCTCCAGGACAAATGAAGTGGTTGGACCAAAGCTGAGAGGACACCAAGCTGCGCATATGTCTGGAGGGAAAAGAAAAGTCTGCTGCTGCAAAGAACAATTCAGCATAGGAACCAAGGCAAACTGGACGTGGTCAAACATGTGATGGCAATGTTAAACATTGATCCAAGTCTATGCTCCAACCATGGATGCTGATAGATATAACACCAAGAAAAGTCGTTAATCTCATTAAAGGAGATTGGAATGCTAAAGCAGGGAATCTGGAAAAATTGGTAAATTTGGAGTACAAAATTAAGCAGGTCAGAGATTAGTGGAATTCTATCAAGACAATTTTCTAGTCATAGTAAACACCCTCTTCCAACAGCCTCAGAGACATCTCTACACATGAACGTCACCAAATGGACAATGTAAATATCAGATTGACTATATACTGTGTAGCCAAACATGTAGGAGCTCTATACAGTCAGCAAAAAGAAGACATTGAGTTGACAGATGCTCAGATCATGAGCTTCTAATTTCAAAGTTCAGAATTAAACTGAAGAATGAGAATCAGACCAAGCAGATACAATATAAATAATATCCCTTGTGAAAATGCAGTGGAGGTAAATTATAGATTTAAGGGACTAGACGTGGAAGTTAGAATGCCTGAAGAACTTTGGACTGAAGTTTGTGACATTGACCAAGAAGGCAAACTGGCTATCTGATGAGGCTTTGAAAGTAGCCAGGAAATAAGGAAAAGTGAAAGGTAGTAGAGATAGGAAAATATTTGCCCATCTGAATGCAGATTTCCAGAGAATAGCAAGAAGAAACAAGGAGGCATTTTATAATGAGCAATTTAAAGAGATAGAAGAACATAATAGAATGGGAAAGTCAAGAGATCTCTTCAAGAAGATTGGAAATTTCAAAGGAACCTTTAATGCCAAAGTATATGTGATAAAGGACAAAAATAGTAGGGGAGCAGATCAGATAAAGAAGATGTGGCAGGAATACACTGAAGATGTGTACAGGAAGAATCTTAACAGCTGTTATGACCTCAAACGTGGAGCCAGACATCTTGGAGATTGAAGTAAGATTGGCCCTAGGGATAACAAGGCTGCAGGAGCTGATGGAATCCCAACTGAACTATTCAATATCCTACAAAATGATGCTGTGAAAGAGTTGCTTTCCTTATGCAAACACATTTTGAAAACTCAACTGTGGCAAATTGACTGGAAAAGGTCAGTCTACATTTGAATACTAAAAAAAGGCAATGCCAAAGAGTGATCCAATCATCAAACAATTTAGGTCATTTCACATGCCAACAAGGTAATGCTTAAGATTCTATAAGCTCAACTCCAACAATATATGGATCAGAAACTACCAGATGTGTAAGCCGGGTTCCGCAGAGGAAGAGGCACAAGAGATCAAATTGCCAATGTCCAAAAGATAATATAGAAAGCAAGAGACTTCCAGAGTTCCAGAAAATAATTTTCTTCTGTTTCATACACTATTCTAAAGCCTTTGACTGCGTGGATCACAAAAATATTGTATTGTTTGCAGAATCTAAAGTAAGAGGACAAGGATAAGTTTTATGGATTTCATTGCACAAAAATATAACACATACATAAGCAAAATGACAACTAATTAATAGACATTAAATCAAGAAGAAACTATTTAAAATGTTAGCTTTTTTTAAAATTTTGGATGCTGAAGTTTGTTAATCCTTATCTAAGTTGCAGTATTAGTAGTACTATTATTTAAGATGAGAGGAAGAAATGTATTGAATCTATTTCTGAGTTTTGACAAAATGAAAACAATGTTCATAATAATGGTCTGAAGTAAAGGTATCCCAATCTGACATGTTTTAAAATAACTTTGGTCTGGTATCATATGTGTAATAAATACAGTAATGTCTGTACATATAGGAATGTTTATTTGATAACATGCCCCAAAATGGAATCTAGAAAACGTGAATTTGAATCCTACTCTTTGTACCACTTTGTACCACTTGTTGCTTGTTTTTTAGTAACAAGCATAAGTTTATGTTTTACCTTTTTCTTTCATATAAAATTAGATTGCAGTGGATACATCTTACCAGGAAATCTGCTGTGTTGATTAGCATCACAGTTGTATCCATTGAACTGTGCACCCACCGAAAACACGTGAATCGCCAACAGCTGTAGCAACCATATTGATTCCATGGCCAAGCCTAAGAAAACAACATTGAGTTAAACAATTACTTAATATGCAGATATTGTGATCCCTGTTTGTTGTAAAAGAGCACTGTAATATGAAAGAATATACGTTTCAAAATGAGAGTCTAAGAGCATAAATAAACATGGGAAAAGTTGTTAAGCTAGTTTTCAATTTGAAGCTTCTTCTTGCCTCTGGAGGCATTCATGATATATTGCGGGAAACTGTGTGTATCAAAGGGGTGTTTACATTTCTAGAGTGGAGAAAGGGGAGGATAGGAGAGGGGAAATGGGTGTGGCATGAATTTTCGTCAGTTCCAATTACCTAAAAAAATCTTCTCCCTATTCCTTCCTCTCCCATCCCCCCTCCACTGATAGATTAAACGTTCCTTCGTTATGCAGCTTTTAAAATGTAATATAACAAAGACAAAATGGATTAGTCTACTCAAAAACAGAGTCTTCAAAATTCATATTTCCCCACCAAAATATCAATGGCTTATGGAGCAGCTAATATTAAGGAGATAACTTTCTTTAAATGTCACTTTTTTGTAATGATGCATAAGGATAAAGGTCAAAGCAAACATTTTTTTAGAGGAATACTTCTGCAGGATGCCTAGAGACAGTGTGCATTCAAGAATCCCCCTCATTGATTTCTTTCCCCATTTTAAGAGATCAGAGAATGCGGAGGTGATATGTTGAAACTACTTTCAAGCTAGCTATTCTCCACAAAAAATACTTAAATGTCTTCTGCATTGTTGTAAATTATGCTGAATGTATTCCTCTAAAGGTTTTATCTTTTGGCTTTTTATTTGTGGAAAAAACAACAATCAGTTTTCTTTTTTTTTCAACATATATATCAACATCATAATTGTAATTGTAAATGGTGGAATACTGACCTTATATTTTATTTCTTAACCTTCAGCGGTAATTTGCACGCATTTTACCAACCATCTATTTGTAACAAACCTGTTGAATTATTCACATAAACAATGCATCCACTCACTAAAAATATTTAAAGCCATTCTAGAATTGCGATGGTTATTAAGCTGTCACAGGCAACAGCAACTACAAATATGTAATAAAAATCCAAGGTCTTTCTCTTTTGAACAAAGAACCATAGTGGACTGAGATATTGCTTTATATCAGTTTTGGTATTTTTTCATTATTCCATAAAGCATGTGTTATGCCTCATTATAAACCATTTTTCTGGATTTCTTGAAGTCCTAAAAAAGAATTTACCATATAATCATACTACTATGTTATACATGTATTTTCCTTTGATCTTTTATAAAAATACCCATTTTAGAGGACAATCTTATGATCATAAATTGTGGTATTTTGTTACATTTGCCCATGATGTTTTATTTTTTAATTGTATAACATATCTGTATTCTTTCCATATGTGTAGTTCCTCACACAGATTACACATAGATGTCAATGCTTGTCTCTGCTTTATTTATCTTTCTATCTTTGTCATGATTCAATAGTTATCTACAGGAGACTTTTTACTATAAACACCATTGTAGTGTTTTTTTATATCTATTCTTTTTTTCCCTGTGGGGTTGTGTTACAGAAATATTACAAAGGGAAATTTAGTAAAACATAATCTTAGACTGTAAAGTGTCATTAATCATAAAGTGACAAGTTTATAAGCATAATTACCCATGAGTACCACAAGGAGAATGTTTCTACTTATTCACAGTGGACTGAAGCAAAGCCAATATAGACATGGTGCCTTTCAACTTTCAAAGCCATATAGCTTATGCATCTGATATGAGATTCCCAGACAAATTACCCACATAACTGTGCAATATTGCAATCACATCCTACACGATAGAACATAAAAAGTATCATGTCTACATCTAATGCTATTTTCTGCTCCTCATACACTTTACCTAATCTTCCATCCTTTACAGCTACGAATTAGAGACATTAATAACCTTTAGTCTGCTAACATGTAGAAAAATAACACCATTAGTATCGTGTTTATGAAGACACTGGTTGTTAACGTAGAGAGGGCATTTTAAAACAAGTGTCTGATACATTAAGGGCATGATTTGTAATGGACCCTATTCAGAATTTATACAAACCTTAACAAATGCTATTGAAAGTATGTTTATCCTGATTTGTAATTATTTCCCCTAAAAATCACTAACTTGAACACAAAACAAAATCAATTTTTACCTCATTTATTTATTTGCAGATTTCCAAGTAGTTGATCGTATGATCTCCCAGTTCAAATATTATATATATAATATATATATATATATATATATATATATATAATCTATTATATATATATATATATATATATATATAATCTACATATTATCTATATATTATCTACATCTACATCCAAGGTGTGGCAGGGCAATGAAATGGTGAGATCCAAACTTGGGACTGTGAGCTTTGCATCAAGAACTATTCTCTGTACTGCCAGGGACTTACAAAGACAGATGTGTGCTTTAAGATCTATCCTTCCAGGACCTAGTGTGGGATTCACACCAGACCATCTCCACCTGGACTCATACATAGGCAATTAGACTGAGCCTCTGTGCTCAGTCATTGTGATCATGCTCCTTTACCCAGAATATTCTTGATTCATCTGGTATTTGAGCTTGGCATGTTTGTCTTCAGCCCGCACCTGACCCCTGGACCGTTTGACTACTCCTTTACCTCTACACTTGGCACCTTCCCCAGACGTATCTACTTGTCTTGCACCATCTAAGAGATACCTGTTTATTTGGCACCATCCCAGAGGTACCTGCTTGTCTGGCATCATCCCAGATCTGCCTGTTTGCCTGGCAGCATCCCAGACCTACCAGCCTGTCAGGTACCATCACAGAGTTGAATACTATACGTATAGGTACTGTATCTAACTTCCATTATTACACACTATCAACTGAAACAATTTTCCTTATTCCCGGAGGTGCTTAAATAAAGCTGGGGTCCTAAACCTATTTGCAAGGGTCATACCATATTCACATTAGATTAGGTAGGTATACATTTGAGCTACTTGTAAAAGCAATGAGCTAGAGGAGGTCTCACAATACTTCAAGGCCCTAGAATGGCATGGCACCATCAGTAACCTATGATGTTTTTGTTCCATCCCTTAATAATGGTAAAGGGTAGGTTTCAAATAAAAATAAGCTTGTTTTATATTAGAAGTCACTCTTAAAAAAGATTTGTTTTGTAAAATGTATGGAACTTGCCTAGTTTGCTAGTTTTGCCTCTTTGTAGCAATACAAGACAAACCTTTTACACGTATATTTGAACTTCTTAAGTTAACTTTTCCATATAAGATTGACTTGTTTTTAGGTGAAACATCCCCTTTAACACTACCTCAGAAACAATATATCAAACTTAAGAAATAATAAAATAAACATACATGTATACCTTGTTAACTGTGGAAAAACAAGTAACAGTTCAAGCAGATATGACTAATTGATGCTTCCTCAGGAAGGGGTCAAAAATTAACTCAACCTACATGTATAAGAAACTATCTCACAAATGTTATATATTTTCTAGATAAACCATTCTACAAGTGTTTTAGCTATAAAACCTTTAACATCAACTCAGTATTAGAACATAAGCTATCCTTGAAGCACAAACAACAGTTTTTTTCTTGAGAGACCAACCATAAATTGCAAATCCAGTAATTGCAGAGCTATGCACGGATTATTCATAAAATATGTTATTGTTCACTGCATAGTAATAATTCTACTTTAAAAAGATTTTTTTTATTATCCATATTACATATTTGCATTTACTCTAAAATATCTATAAAGTCCAGCTTTTATATAGATTTATTCAAACCATTTCATTTTACTGCATACAATCAAAGAAGCAAAGTTACACAATGTACATTGCTTAGTGTTTACTATATGTTATTTATGCTTAAAAAAAGTATAACTACTTTATAACCCTATCTGTGAGGCCTTCCTTTTTTGGATATATTTCCATGGGTTAAGAGCAACAATGGTACAAACATAATGCATTTTGTAGATTAGAAAAAATACATTGTCTGAATATTTTAGTAAACCAAAGTTGCACCCAACCACATGAACAAAGTTATTATTTATTTTGTATACATACCATACTTCTCATACTTTACTCATATTATCACATATAATAGTCAAACCGTCACGTAGTCACGCTTGCGAGCCTTGCGAAGTGAGGCAAGCCGTTGTCGCATAGGAGCCTTCCGAGCCCGGAGCACTAAGGCGATGAGCGTCAAAGGCGCTCATAGTCCTGCGAGTCTCCCGAAGCAAGGCAAGCAGTTGAGGCATTGAAGCACGCGGGACTTAGCCTGCAAGCAGTTAAGAAACACAGGACTTACTTAGGCTGCAAGCCGTTAAGGAACGCGGGACTTAGAAAAAAAAATTCCAACCTCGAAATCTCGCTGTCAAAAAATACGACCTCGCTAAAATACGACTTTAACGGCCGAACCGCGGAAATCAAATTTAAAAAAAAAAAAACACACACAGCACAGTGGGAACGCCAGGACGCCTGGGAGTGAGGTTGCATACAAATTTAAGCCAAATTCGCCGATTTTTGTCACTCGAAAATCGGCTAAGCACGAAAAAAAATGACGGCTGAAAAAAATGAAAACAAGGCTAAAAGAGGCCGTAGCCTGCAAATCACTGCCAGGCACATACGAGTTAGCCAGGAACATAGGAGATACAAAATATACCATTACAACGGATGGAAAATGCTCACGAGCCAAGTAACACATAGAAAAAAGCTGCTATTTTACAAACACCAACTTGCAAATAATAACATTATGATTCTAAAATGGTGCTTTACCCGCCTACACAAACGGTTTGGCTTTGAGTATGCAGCCTATTTACACTGCACACTTGGCACATTGCTGACACTTTCTCCTCAGGTGATCAACAGTCCAACTGTACATTTTCTAATACAGGAAAATCCAAAAAGATTGTTAGCTCTTCAGGATATTGATTGCTGCATATTAAATATAAATAGGTAAAGTACTGTATATTCATTTATTAATTCATATTAATTTGTTTATTCACTGAGCGCCGAAGGTGATCATTGCAATGGAGGAAGCTTGAAGTACACGAGGGGAGAGGCTCACAATGAGCGCCAAAGGTCCTCAGAGGAACGAAAGCCTTACATTGTGTGGCAAACAGCATCGCCATGGCTTCAAATTGTATTGCTGTCATTTTTCCTGTCTATTATTTTATCAGCTGGAAAAGACGGAGTGAGTACCCCAGCACCTGATCACACTTAGTGTGTTTTGCATTTATTTGTGAATTACTTATAGAAGTATTTTCATATATGCTGAACACATGAAATAAACATTCCTGGACAGCTATAATGCCCTAACAGTAGTAATATAATTTTTAATTAAGCCTTTATTAAATGCTAATCAATGATTTAAATAATTAATATTAAACTTAAAACTGTAAAACTTCAGCTTCTAATCTTTAATCTCATTTTTACATGAGCTGCTTCTCCTCAACTGCTGTGCAGAAGTAGCTCTTCTTGTATTAAATAGTGACATACAAACGTGTGTGCGCGTGCACGTGTAAATGTGTGAGTGACTGAAAGATGGGGGCAAAAACAGCTATTAACAGTCAGAACATTTAAACATGGATAAAAAGAGACTGCTAATGTGTTAATGAAACTATAATATGTATCAACAATAAAATATTAAATTAAATAAATATTGTACCTTTCAGAAGTGCAACTTTATTATCAAGGTCATTTTTTCGACAAAATCTAATTATTGTTATTACGTTGCAAAGCCTGGTTATGAATCAAATCTAGGCTCAGCCTCTGTGATCTCATAGTGTATGAAGTCAATATCTTGACTGGAGGCTGAGAAGGTGATGTTTGAAAGAAATACTGAACAGGACATGTATTGTTTATGCCTAATACATCTTTTTAGCTCCAGTTTCTGGGTGTTCCTGTAATTAAGTTGATATGTACTAATGTTAGGCATCGGGTCGCTCAAGGAACATATAAAGTTTGAGTTTTTAAGAGATAGAAACAAGTGCAGAATAGAAGTTCTAAGTAATTTGTTCCCAACACTAAATTCCATGTTGCAGACAGGCCGCACTACAACATTTTATGAGTGGCTGCCATTTCTCCACTGAAGATTTATCTATCCTGGGTGGATTTAATAAAATTGTCAATGTTACAAATGATTACTGTGTGGGAATGGTATGTACTCCACAACACTCCAGATTATTTTACTTTGTACAATGTTTATTGTGCCCCAGCAATGTGACAGAGTTATATTAAGGAAAAAAACACTTTTCCTGTTATAATTCTGCAGTCTTACATGGTATACCAGGTATTAAACAAGTATAAAGCTTTGCTTAGAAGCATCATTTCGGTGAGACATATTTTGCTTTTTTTTGCACTCTAAGATATGACTAAACTAATTATTAGCCTATAGATGATATAACAGTAGTGATGGTGCATGTTTTCCATCTCATATCTGTTTTGCGCAGAACATAATAATCTACTAAATGGTATAATGTGCTCTTGTGGACTCATGTGGCATAGATAGTTAATATTATCCTAAATAAAGGGACATGGATGCAAATAGTTCTATCATGCATTTAAAAGAACATGCTTTAAGAATTATAAAAGTATCTTTTTCATGAAAATGACAAACTTTTTGGAAACTATCAGGAAATGCCACAGGAAATCCCTCTGTTGGAGAAGAGAATATGCACAACTCTAGATCTCTTTGGTAGTCACTTATGACTCATACAGCTGCACATTTGTCTGACAGAGACAACCACCAAAGACACTTATACTTTCAAATCAGTTTATTCTGCTCCATGAGCAACATTTTAAAAGAAGAAACACAGTTCAAAATTATCAAATGCCCTCTTCCAGATGCAAAATAGAATAAATTGCCTTTAATGTCCCTTTAATACCTGCAATACAAGCATACATCTCAGGGAGCACAATCATTGCATGACGGGAGAAATGGAATAAAGCATGTCCCTATATTTGTACAGAGTAATGACATGTTGATACGATTAACCCCCTTATTTTTACAAACCACAAAACCAAAGAGCACAGTTATCCTTCAAAGAAAACCAAAATGTATTTGAAACTGGAACTTTAACCCTTGTTAGTGCAATCACTGCCAAGGAAAGCCCATAATGAGAAATAAATATATTTCAATAAATTATACCATTATAAGAAAACAATTTTTTCATTATTTGTGATTCAAAAACAATGTTTTGCTGTTGTGGTGTAAACTAGGCCATACTTTGTCTGTATAATTGCTGCCCTTCTGACCTCGAGCAAGTTTTTAATCTCCTTTTATTTTAAATGCAATATATTTGAACTAAAGCTCTATTTTTATATCATTTGTTTTTTTTTTTTAAACAAAACCCTATATATGTGATTCTTTATATTATCAGCATTATTTATGAGAAGAAAATCATCATGTTATCCATATTTTGGAGTCTTGAGATATAAAACACACAATTGGCTATACTGTTAGAACAATATCAATAACTCTGTAATAAAAATACATTTATTATGCAGGACTGGAAGAACTGAATAGTGATTACCTTTCCGAAGACCTGAAAAGATTATTCAGCATTGACTACTGAAGCATTTTCAAATTAAATATTCTATTGAGCCGAAAAGAGTAGAGTAAATTAAATTAAAGAGAACAGAGAAATTAAAATGGAGATACACTTTATCTTCATCTTTACTGAAGAGTATAGATCCGTTGCTATATTGGACAGGACTTATGATTTCATGCATGTGGTATGATGTTCCAGCATGTCTAAGTAAATGAAGTCTTCAATTAGGTTTTCATCACACAATTGAACAGGATTGCTTTATTCCACTGAACCTCACAGCATGTGTAATTTCAAATCAATATCATCCTATTAGAATGTTGTTCCAGGACTCGGTTTCATTAGTGAAACTGTCTCTCTGGGACATGCAACACGGGATACACAGACACTCTGGAGAGAATGGTACACGTACTGTACTGGGTGTATTGATCTTAATAGTCATTACAGTCAACAAAATACTGTCAGTTTGCTAGCTAGTGACTAACCAAGCATTGCACTGGTCTCTGCATAATTTTATAGTGTTATAGATAGAGTTGCTGGAGGAACTTGAAGAATTAGAAAGCTGAACTTTAATAGCAATAGATATTTGAAGAAATAATTCACGACCTCCTGTGGTGGTGGGGCAGCTCTGTTTGACTATATCTGTTATATATGCATTTCTATTACTCAATATACATGCATATTGTAAGTAACCAACATCATATAAGAGTTGACATGTATTTTAGTCAATAGAATATTGGGGAGGGACAAGAAATTCAAAAGGTATTATTTATTGTAGAAAACAGTGAAAACAAAAGCATAAATCTGCAAGAAAACTATTGCTATCGTTCATGTAAAAAGAGAAGGGAATTAAAGGCACAAAAATGTAAAATGTATCTACATGAAGATATAAAGAGTAGAACACTAATTAGAAGGAATTCACATCTATTTCCTTGGATACTTATCACTAAAAATAAGGGTATATTTCTGCCGAGGCCTAAGCAACTTCAGATTAATATGGACTTCATGTTCTCTAATTTAGGTTAGCATGCTTACAAAGATTCAGAGAGTTAGCTTGAAATAACAGACATTACTTCTAATATATAATATATGCTGAGATGAAGGTAAGTAATTCTGACTTATTGTGAAGTTGCTTAGGGATATGTAAACAGAAAAATGTTTTTGTGAAAAAAGCTAATTACTTGTGATTCCTTGTTCCATTCTTTAAATATTCATATGCACCAATTATTCTAGGAAAGACGGGTCTCCCTTCTGAGAGATGTTATAGCTTTCTGAGCTATTTACATAAACAATAGTTCCAAATGCTTCAGACACATGTTCCCAAACAGCTGTAAACAACTTTAAATAAAACTACCATTTTATGTCATTATATATTTTATATATTATTTTTCATGCAGTGATGCCAAATGTTACACTGCACATTCTTTTCATTATTATTTAAATAGCCTGCTTAATGCTCCATTGATGTTTCCTATTTATAACTAGAATATTGCCCGTCAAAAAATGACGGCAATGAAATTGTAAGGTAGCTAATGCTGTTTAGTGTGTAATAATGAAATATATAATACATTAATAAATGAATATACTTTACCTATTTTAAAGCATTGTGTGGAAGAGCTGTGAATGTGTTTTGATGTTGCTGCAGCATTAGTGGTGTGGATCTGCTGTGTAAGCGTGATGAACGTGTGCAGTGTAATAGTGTGCGTGCGCGAGACCAAACCGTTAGCGTAGTTGTGTACTTCCGCATTGGCGTAAAATGGCGTGTAATGTGTGGTATGCGTCTTAGCGGATTATCTGTAGGTCTTTTGTGGTGTTTTGCAAGTTTCTTGGGGTGTTTTGCGAGTTTAGAGTGCTGTAGCCTCGTTTTCGTTTTGTTCGGCGGCCATTTTTTCTCTCGCTTCGTTTTTTTTTTAGTCTCTAAACTGTTTTATTTGAAGTAAAATCGAGATGTAAGTTGTATTTTTGAGGTGCTGGGTGCTCCCTCTTGGTGTAGGTAAGTTTTTTATGTATGTGGTGTGTGTATGTATTGTGTTTTACATTTTGTAATGTTCGCGAGTTGCGTCCGAGTGTTGCGAGTCCGTAATGTGTGTGAACGTGTGTCGTATGTTGTTTGCGAGTGTCGTAATGTGTGTGTCGTAGTGTTTGGGTTGCGACGTGAAGTTTGCGAGGGTCGCAGTTGCTGGCAAGGAGCGCCTTCGGCGCTCCATGCCAGCAACTGAGACCCTCGGGCAGTGCCCTCGCTTCGCGAGGGCCTCGGCTCGCTGCGCGAGCCGCGGCCCTCGCTACGCGAGGGCCGCAGCTCGCTACGCGAGTCGCGGCCCTCGCTTTGCGAGGGCCGCGACTCGCGTAGCGAGCCCGCAGCGTTAGCAACAACTCGTACGCTCACAACTATATATGTGATATAAATCTTTTAAAGAACTTGATATAATGGACAAAATGTTGCATGGAAAGTACTATTTGCCCTTTGCCCTAATTTAGGGATGTACTATACAGAGAAGAGCTCTATCCACGTAATAGGATTAAAAGGAAGTATAGTTTACAGTAGGATACTCCTAGACTCCAGGCCAGTAAGCAGTCTCAAAATCCCCCCAAAAAGTTTCTTAAACTACAGTTGTGTTTTAAAGATCTATTAATAGCTCTCACTGTGAAGAAACTCTAGACATTCTGCCATAGTATAATCTCCTCTTGTCCATGCAGCTGATTTGTTAGACATCTATTTCACTCCAGGTATCCCATGTAGACAGCGTTGGGAGGGGGCTTTTGAAAAAGCTTAGTGCAGGGGGGTCATTGGGTAGTTTGAAATGGGTGGGAGGAGTTTCAGGTTTAATAAAACTGGTGGTTTCTCTCTTCTGTCAACTAGACTATGCTTGCAATAATTATGGCTGGGGGTGCAGAGTGATTTCTCACTTTAGAGTGGTGCCCATTTTGGTGGTCAGGTTCAAGTTCATGAATTGGTCCTGAGGTCTCCTAGGCATGGGGTTCCTGGAGGCCTCAGAGGAATTGGGCTCTTTCTGTAGTGGTGAGCAATTACCTCTGTGTGTTTTTTGTTTTGTTCAATAAAGCAGTGGCCTGTTAATACCCAACTTAGTATATGGCTTTATTGGTGAGGTTGGTGGAATTACTGGGTTGGCATGGTAGTGTTAATTCTTATCTAGTCACAAATGCATAAGTCATATATTAGAACAGGCCAGACCTTTTGCTGCCAATTTGAATTCCAGTCTAGGAGGCTTACCTATATATATATATATATATATGACAATAGAATAAGTCCATAAGAGAAATCACCCTATTGTAAAAGTCTAAGCATCCATTCAAAAGCATAAATGACCCCAGTCTGCACCCGATCTTCCCTTAAATTATATGTAATGATATAGTTTTAGGATATTCTTACCCTATTCAAACTTGCTCACCACCAAGTCAAAGGGTCACTTCACTATTCCTATTCTCCTGGATCTCTCCACTGCCTTTGACACAGTTGACCACCCTCTTCTTGTCCAAATTCTCCACTCTCTTGACATACGTGACACTGCTCCCTCTTGGTTCACATTATATTTAGAAAACTGAACATTTATTTTCTCCTTCTCTGGCTCCTCTTCTTCGCTTCACTCTCTGACTATTGCGATACCTCAAGGTTCGGTCATAGGTCCCATCCTTTTCTCCATCTATACTTTCTTGCTTGGTACCCTAATAAATGATTTACATTTTTTCTGCCCGTCAATTCAAACTCAAATATATCAAAGACGGAGCTCATAATCTTTCCACCCTTGGTTTAGCGCGTGAAATAACTCAGTGTCCTTAGTTCTTCTGCAAAATTTCCCCTCAATTTGGTAATTTGCAATGGGATCCCACATATTAGGATTTTTCATCAAAGAGCAAATATTAAGCTTTAGTGCAAAATCTTCCTATCATCCCTATTCTGCTTAGGGGTATAGATGGTTGCCTAAGACAGTTATTTGTTTTGATGATGGCATTGTCACATTATGATTTTAAACATGAAGACCATAGGCCAAAATCTATTAGAAGCCTATAAGTGACTCTAAATTGTAATATTGGATGCAGGTGTTTCTTCTCCAAATGTCCTAGATGTATTCTATTGACTCAAGTCAGCAATTTAAGTCTTTCAGCATCCATGTGAACCCTGCCTTTTAAGTAGGATTTCAGGAGGCATGATCATAAGATCTGGCAATATCTAAGCAAGGACATAATTTACTTCTTAGATAAAGCCAACATAAATGAGTCATTCACCATGACGTCAGTAAAACATGGTAGTTAGAGTAAACTGCAATCGGAAGCTTCCGAATTGGGAGGAAATAAGTAATATCTGCTGATGGGGCTTGCAATCAAGCAACCTAGCACTCTATAAAATACATTAGATCATCTGTTTTAGTCCATATTTTTTTATTGCGTATTTGTGTGTTTGAGACTGTTCTGCAATTAATTCTAATGTCTTTCCATGCATTGCCATGCTTATAAAGTAAATTATTTTGTGTTTTTTATTGCTGCTACAGTTATAATAAGTATTTGAAAAAGCCTTTGTAAGTCCTATTTGGTACGCGCAATATTTTTAAAAGCAACGTTATACTTTTTCTAGTTGCGGGTCAGACTTAATTTGCAAACTAGACCTACGGATCTAATAGAAAATCGATTCTGTGTAACTTCAAGTATTTAGCATTCGTAATGTTTGAGCTGTGTTAAAACCCATGGTAAGCCAGAACATGTAGCCAGAATTTGCGTCTTTGGCTGGCCCGTAGTGATTGTGGGCGGGTAAATTGTCATTGGATGGTGAGTAGCTAAGTACTAATTTTAAGAGTGGTTTTAGGTGTGTAAATGTATGATTTGGCCAATAGAAGAGGGCCGCATTTTTCTAATGTAAGCTTGTTAGATCCCTCATAATACAAACCAAAAGACAGATCCAGAAGGGATTTTATCTTTTCTATCTTAATGCCTTCTTCATATTTACTAGCATCATTGTGGACATGGAGACATAATAAAAGGCATAATGCTCATGCAGATGCTCACATTTGTGACTGTGTCACCCTAGGAGGCTTCTGTGTAAATTATTGGTTTGTGTGTTATTGTACATCTCCAGGCTGTGTGAGGGAGCCTAGAAGCAATTCTGTGCATAACCATTTAAACAACTCCATAATTTACATAGAAACCTCCTCGAGTAACAAAGGGGAATGGGTATTGTTTTATCATTAGCTGCAATTTGAGCTACATGGAATAAAAATAAAACTTTTAAAAATAAGTACTGTAAGTTAATTTTTTTATATAATATTCTCAATTCTCTTTCTCCCACAGGGACATAATGACTTTAAAGGAAACAAATCTGTCATACAGTGTTCCTTCAAGATACCCTTGTCTTGGCAGCTTGTACATGACATGCACCAGGGTAACCAGTATCAACAAGGTAATTGCCTGGGGCCTCATTCTATTATCGGCCGTAAAATGGCCGCAAGGCGGTGATTCCTTGCGGGGCTCCCGTTACCTCGCAATTCAATTATACGGCCCGCAAGGATCTCCCCTTACGGCCGGCCGTATATCTTGTAAACGGCCGTAAGCTCAGAAATCTTTAAACGCAAAAATAAATTCAAGACGGCACTGTACAGCTCTGTAAATGCTAGGGATCATATTGGGGGACATGAGGATTAAAAGGAACCCACTCTCAAGCTTGCACATCAGCCCAAATCCGAGTTTACATTAACTGTTTATTTTCCGGCCGCAGCGTGGGCGGGTCTGAGGTGCTCCAAGCCCTCGGGACTTTTTACATGGATATGTGACATAAATTAAAAAATAATTTATTTACGGATTTGAGTGTAGGGGAATGTTGTGCTATTTTTGCTAACACCTACAATCACTTTATAGTCTCCTCAGAGTGCAGGATGGCTTTATTTCGGCTTTATAATGTGCTTAATTGGTGCTAGTGGGACCTTTTTTCTGCAAGTAAGCTGCGGCTCGCTTTTAGCCTTGCAGAGAGGGTTCCCGGAGCAATTGAATAGCAAACAGGATTTTCTTGCGGCCGAAACTCTTGCGGCCGTTTTAGATCAAAGGCTTTCCGCCGGCGCGTGCGGCCGCAAGGGATAGCAAGGCGCCAGCCGCAAGCCTGCCGGAATCCCCGGCCGGAGGGGAATAGAATAGCCGAATAGCTTGCGGCCGGTCCTTGCAGCCCTGCATCTCCTACGGCCGATAATAGAATGAGGCCCCTGGTGTTTTATTTACCTAGGCAGTGCAACTAAGGAAACACTTGTCATTTCAAACACTGGAGCTCCCAGAGTCTCAGGAAATAAGAATAAAATAGCATGCCCACACATAATATGGGCAACAATATTGCTTAACACAGCAAAGAGAGAGTTCTTGCAATTACCTTTTCAGTGGGAATTTTAATGAGGATTGCTGGTTTACAGTGCCAACACTACACTAAGACAGTTTGATTTGTGAAACTAAGATGCCTCCATAGCAGTTAATTATAGGCTTTATAAAAGTGGTATTGGTTATTCCTTCACTTTCTGCTAGCTAACCTTTTAGTCTGTTTGTTTGTTTCTGGATCTCAACCAAAACAAACCCAGATACCCCATCATAATCCACTAGAGTGACTTAGTTAATATGTTCAATCTGAATTTTGACCTAGTCTAATCATGCACCAGAAATATACACCTATGGCAATGGTCCTAATAATATACCTTTTACTAATGTACCATTTATGTTTGCACTTTCTGGTCTGCTCTACTGGATCTATTTAGTCAATCACAGTAGACAACAGATCAATACCATGTAATGGAACTCTATGTTGCAAATATATGCTTTGTCCAAGGACGAGAAGAAAGCAGCATTATACAGCATTATTAACTCCCAATGAGCAACAAACATATACATAAAATTATTTGAAAGAACGTTTTGTCACATTTTAAATGTTAGGCCAGAAATGAATGGTGGTTGATCTCATACAACTATCTGATCACTGCAATATATCAAAGCAGAGATTGGAATTCATGGAAGATTTGGCCAAGCATTTCTATGTCATGATATAGTTATAGAATATCCCTACCCTATGCTGAGCTCTAATCAAACTTGCTCAAGTCAAAGAGTCACTTGTCTATTCTTATTCTCCTGGATCTCTCTGCTAGTTGACCATTAGATAATACGGTAAATTAAACCACATGCATTTTTTTTGCTTGTGGTTTCGTGTCTTATCTAATTCATCCGATTGCTGCTTCACTGTAATCGTAAAATGCAAGAATAAGCAGGACACCTTAATTCCCTTTAGGTGCTCTGAAAAAGTACCCACAAAAAAAATAACAATAATGTATGTAATTGATACTTTAAAACATATCAATCAATGTTTGGGATTAAGAGGCCATCAGGAAACAGCTGATGTCAGGCATGGTGTTTAGTCAGGTTCAACCTGTATTAACCTCAGAGCAGCACTTGCACATAGAGACGTACTTAAATTAAAGAATGTTGTCCCATGACAGTGAGATTTGTCATGGCTGCACTTTTTACATTTACGTGAAAGCTCAAGGAAGTATTGCTGTTGAGATAAAGTTGACTCAAACCATTATGTGACATGAATTATTAAGACCTGAGGGTAATTTAATGTGATAATTATACTGTTATATTTAAATATCAACACTAAAATGCGAAAATAAATAAATAAATAACAGGCAAAATATAAACCATTCAATATCAATAAGGTTAACATGACACCCAATACAACTGTTCCATAAAAATGCTAATTCTAAAAGACTAAGGGCCCAATTTAATTGGAAGCCTGCAATGTAGGCCGGATGTCTGCGGGTGTGCTGTGGGCTCCCGTTCGTGTCCGATTCCAAAGCTATTCAATTGCTCAAGCCTGCAAGTTACTGGCCAAAAGCTGACTCCGTAAACATGCACTGATTGGCAGCAGTTCAGGGTGGGTACAGGATCACTTAAGCAAGACCGTAACCTCCCATTTCAAATCAGCCAATAGAAAATGAGACCATCATTATTACGGCAGACATCAAAGTTATGAAAAAAATCCCACAGAATTAATTTAACACTAAATAAATGAGGCCTTCAGACTCATATAAAGTTAACTAACAGAAATTGTGACAAATTAGCTGTTTCATTAGAAAAGCATATCAGTGAAATCCTGTGTTATTATGTTATTCTCCCTGACTAAACTAAGTGGTATTATCTTTTATTTGTAAAATGCCAGTGTATTCCATGTTGCTAAGGGTACATTTAAAACCAAACATTTCATAAATAGCATGTGTACACCTCGATAGTGGCATAGAAGACATTCAAGGTCCTGCTCTTGTAAGAGCCTGCAAACTAATAGGTCAAGAGTGTATTCAATTACCATCCTGAGTCCCTGATAATTGTACCAGTGCACACTCATGAAAAAAACTATTGTCTTCTAGTGTAGTGAGCACTGTATGAGCTTATGTCAGGGGTCTCATTATCTGCCATTCTAGAAGCCGATGATGTTTACTGTTGAAATATCAAATCATAAAAGTGTCACTGAATGCAGTTTGAAAGTTTCCTTAACAAAAAAAAAAAAATTGCAAGATAGGAAGTCAAAGAATCAAGAGACGTATTAGTTATTAATACACTGATGCTTATCAATTGTTAGCAGTAAGAGTGAGAACAGGAGAGATTAAGTGTGAGCTGAGCCCACCACATGACATTTGAATAGTTGCTGACAGTTTCTATATCATATCACGAGCAATGAGATTGAGCTGTGACTGAGAGTTTAGATTGTATCTGTCGTCCATACCTAATAATGAACCACTCATACATTCTATATTTGTATTACATTTAGTGTAAAAAGAAGTCTCGTCTCTTAAATTATTTACAGTTCAACAAAATCTGTTATGTTAGAAGACTTAAAAGCATGGATAAGGTGCACATAAGCTGGGCTTTCTGTTGACAATATGTTTACTAATCAATCCAACAACTATTATATAATTTTGGCTAAACCCAACCAGTAATCCATTTCATTCAGCAATTGCTGGAGCTGTGAAGAAGTTCACTGAAATATGCAATGTCAGAGATAGACTAACTGGCATAAATACACAACTATGGAGAAACAGTTTGAAGATGTAAACAACCTTGTATTGAATAAATAGTGGCAATCAGGAAATACTTATTTCAGAGTGATACGTTTTCAGAAAATGGGATTCTTTTATTTGTTGATATTCATTTCCATTGATTCATCTACATTTACTATGACAAATTGAAAAATGTGCCCTTTGTTGTTTTGTCCCTGCCAGCAGTGGCCTACAGCTGCCTGTAGATGGGGTGATGGTGGCCCGTCGAGACTTTCTTCAATTTGTTCTTAGGATTAGGGTTAGGTTTAGGGATACCATTTTACTATGGAAAGCTTATCATTGGCCACTACCCTAACCCTTAGAACAAACTGAAGACAGTTTTGGTGAGCCACAGTCGCACCACCTACTGGCCGCTGCACACCACCGCTGGCGGGAACAGGACAGAATCAGTTTGAACAATGTCAAAAACAGACAAGCAAAAGCTACTGAAATTTGTGTAAGTCTCTTGCGTGGTTTTGCAAAAATTGTGCAAAATTGTATGATTATATTTCAGGCTGGAATAGTTAACTGCAATAATAGCTAACTGCAATAATACACACATCCTCATCAATACAACCTGATTCCAACTTTGTCTAAACACATGCATTTAACACTTGTTATTTAATTAACAAAAAAAGCTGCACTTCTAGTTAAAAATGTCTATTTTGTTGTAGGGTTTTATTATACTCAATGTCCAACATTTCTGGTCTGTACTTCAAGAAATAATCTGTTATGTATAAGACTATGCGGCTTTTAAAATCTAAGAAGTATACAGAATTGAATTGTTGTATTGGAGAAGACTGCTTAGAATCCCTTGGACTGGAAGAAGATCCAATAAATCAATACTCCAGGAAATCAAGACAAATTGTTCACTAGAAGGTATGATCATGATGCTGAAACTAATTTATTTTGGCCATTCCCTAGAAAAGACTCTGATGCTAGGAAAGATTGAAGCACAAGAAGAAGGGGTTGACAGAGGCAGAGATGGGTATATGAGGTCACTGAAGCAATGAACATGAACTTGATGGAGCGCAGAGGGGCAGTAACTGTGAGATGTACCTGGTGTGCTGTGGTCCATAGAGTCACGGAGAGTCTAACGCACTTGATCGGCAAAACAACAACAACAATAATACAGTAAACAGTACCTACAGTTTTCCTTGTGGCAAAAATATAGTACATAATACTGTATATATGTACATATAGTAGATCATTGTGTAAAATACTCTTGGTTTAGCCTTTCCAACTCGGATACTTAGAGCATCATTCAATCGAAGCCTGCATCTTGCGGGCCTGCTGCGGGCTCGCAGTCTTCTACAATTCCGTGCTATTCAATTGAACAAGTGCGCAAGTTACAGGCCGAAAGCCGAAACCGTAAACCATGCACTTATACGAAGAATTTCAGGGCGGGAACATGATCAATTAAGCAAGGCCGTAACTACCCATTTAGAAACAGCCAAAAGAAAACAAGAAGTCAACATTACGTCAGTAAACCATGGAGGTTACATGTCAATCAATTAGCTTTTGGAGGTCCGATATGCGATCCGAAGCACAAAACCGCATAAAAGACACAAAATCATAAAAATGAATGCCAGTACTGTTCTAGTCCATTTGGATGGCCTGATATGTATTAATTAATTGATTCCCGAGATCTATATAACCCCGAATTGTTTAGTTCTGTCAATATTTTTAAGGTTTTCTGAAAAATGCTACAAGTTCGGTAGTGATTGAATTAAAGACTTTGTTCAAACATTTTAGCATAGTGACAAAATGTGTGGGACATATGAAATAAGAAATAATATTATATGAAATGTAAAGTTTTTTGAAGATATTTAAAAAGACTGAGGTGCTTCCCAGTGTCTTAAGATGTTTACATAGTCTACCATCCATGCAGTCTTTTTATTTTAGAATATGAGCCACTTTGTTTCATGGATTTTTCATGGCTTTTGGCTAGCATATTATCAATTTGTAGTCTCAAGATGGACAAAAAGCATGTAATACAGTATTTGTCCTCAGACAATCTTTTCTATATCTAGAAATTTCAAGACACTATTAATAAAGTAATTTTGTAATATACTTTTTTTAACAAAAAATAATTTTCAGGACTGAATCTGAGTGTGTGTAGACCCTATTGCGAAAGTAGTGGTAATTAGCAATCCTTATTCTCTGGAAATAGACAGCACCCCAAACTTAAGGGGTGGATCAGAAAGGCTAATCAAGATGACTGGCAAACTGCAAACGGCAGCATAAGTTTTGTATAGGGAAATACTTTTTTTAAACATTCAAATGATAAAGCACTTGCTAGTACCTGTAGTTTTAAATGACACCGTAACTGAAACCTCTACTGTGTTGCTTTAAATTTAATTGTCGGCATTAAACTTATCAACGGTGCTGACAAATTTGTACTTTAGCACAAAGCAATCAAAGTTACTTATGGCAGCAGCACTTCAGCCAGCGTGCTCAAACAGCTTAACCATGTTCAGTATTTACTTAATGAAGCAGTTCATTAATGTTAAAGTCTGGATTGTTAAGTATGTCCATTAATGACACTAACTGTACAGACTCAATACAGTTTAGAATCAGGGTATAAAACAGAATACAAAATAAAATAAGATACATCAACAAACATTTTGTAGGTTTACAAATCTAATGATCCAATTCAATATAGAACCTTGATCAGAATTTACTTCAGCAGTCACTGTTCATCCTATATCCCAAAGTCAGTGGATTGTTGATAACTGCAGTCATTAGTTTTTCACTTGAAATGTAAAGATACATCTCATATTAATAGCTACACACTATTAGAGGATGTAATACATGATTTAATAAAGATTGATGCTTAGCTACACAGTTAATGAGCAGTTTCACATGGACAGTCAGTCAACTAAATAAACCTGTGCTGAGACAGCCCCTAGGACAGATCATTTGCAAGCCCAGAAGTAAGAGCTTTCTCTGTATCTCTCATCAGCTTAAGGGGGGATTTACTAAGAAGCTTAAGTGGCTGAGATGAGACAAGAAGGGCGGTGTATTTGGGCTTTATATTTCCCCGAAGGAAATAGTGCATAGGAAATACAGGGAAACACATCTCAGCCATTGAGGTACTTATTAACACCCCCCAAACTTGGGTAATGCAGAAACGGGCATGATGTATTTTGTGCCAGGTCTGCAGGAATGAAATGACAGAAGGTGTCATATTATGAAGGTGCTTAGCAAAGGGTGGTTGCTTGCACTGCAGATTCCATTGCTGTTTTGTACAATTTATAACTGTTTTTTTATCCCGTTAATTCAAGACTAAGGGCCTCATTCTATTATCGGCCGCAGCCGTTGCGGGGCCGCAAGGACCGGCCGCAAGCTATTCTGCTATTCTATTCCCTTACGGCCGGGGATTCCGGCAGGCTTGCGGCCGGTGCCTAGCTATCTCTTGCGGCCGCTCGCGCCGGAGGAAATCCTTTGATCTTAAACGGCCGCAAGGAAATCGGCCGTAAGAAAATCCTATTTGCAATTCAATTGCTCCGGGAACCCTCTCTGCAAGGCTAAAAGCGAGCCGCAGTTACTTGCAGGAAAAAGGTCTCGCTAGCACCAATTAAGCACATAAAATAGCTCAAATAAAGCCATCCTGCACTTTGAGAAGACTATAAAGGGATTTTAGGTGTTAGAAAAAATAGCACATAATTATCCTGTACTCAAATCCGTAAAATATTTTATTTTTAATATCCGTAAAATATCCATGTAAAAAGTCCAGAGTGCTTGGAGCACCTCAGACACGCCCACGCCGCAGCCGGAAAATAAACAGTTAATTTGAACTTGGGTTTGGGCTGATGTGCAAGCTTGAGAGTGGGTTTCTTTTAATCCTCATGTCCCCCAATATGATCCCTAGCATTTACAGAGCTGTACAGTGCAGGCTTGAATTTATTTTTCAGTTTTTATATTTCACAGATTACGGCCGGTTCCAAGATATGCGGCCGGCCGTAAAAGGAGATCCTTGCGGGGCCGTATAATAGAATCGCGAGTTAACTGAACCCTCGCAAGGAATCGCAGCCTTACGGCCGATTTACGGCCGATAATAGAATGAGGCCCTAAGCATCTGGAGTGGATGACATGCGCATATCTATATTTACTATGCTCTGTATAGCATATTTTAATGATTCCTAGTATTCAACCCCCTTTATACATACAGCAGAAAAGGGAAGAGTTGAAACATTTCACACTATTATTTCTTACTTCATCAATTCAGCAAAAAAGTTAAACACGTTTACATCTTGTCTTTTGACGCTCTGTATAATGCAGAGGACTGCATTCTATGGGCCTTTAATTTATGTTGAAATCATTTGACCACTATGCTGCTTTAATACATATATAACTTTAAATCTCATATACCATATTTTAGAAAATGCACTGAGCATTTTAATTGGAAAATATCCCTGATAAAAAGGATAACATTGTTGGAATAGTATTTGGGTGCATGATAAACCAAATGTGAGCGTTCTGTGCCAGGCAAATTAAAGGCAATGGGGTACATTGAACAAAAGGGTAAAAAGTGAGGGGATAAGTGAAGTTAAGCCTTACTGAGATGAAGTATCCCCAATTCCTATGTTTACAATTAAGCCTATTTATCAAGTTGGATACATTTTAACTTTGTTTGCCAAATGCACTTCATGGAAAACATATGGTTTTGATACTTAATGACACTTATTTTAATTATAATAAATATACTTCAGTCTGTGTGTATACTAAATGATAAAGAGTTGCAAATCTCTGAGATGTATCACAACTTTGTACAAATGCCACACAGAATAATGCAAGTGGAGAAGATCTCCAAGAGTTCTTCAATAATTCACCCATTAGAGGACTACGCCCTTTGAGAATCATTTTTTTTTACCCCTATTATCTAACCTGATGCAATTGATATATACATACATAATAAGGGATATGTGTGGCGTGGCCTGCTTCTCAGAAGTCCTATGTAGTACTCCAGTAGAGTCATAAGTCCAACAGTCAGTTAGTGTTGAGCACAGATCAGTCTTGGCACAGATTGGTTTTTGAATCCTTGACTCTACTGGAACACTATTGAGACTTTGTATAGCTGTGGATGAAGGTAGCTCCCCCTCTGTGTTTATGCACTACTGTAAATATTGTTGATATGGGTAGTTATATGCAAATGAGACTTAAAATGTATAACTTTTGTGCCTCTAGCAACCTTAACATGGGATCAACTTAAGCTTACGTGCAGCTATCGCAAACAGCATTCAGAACTTAATCCTGGTTAATGGTAAAGTGCCACAAACCAAGTCATAGACAGCTATCTCATCCTTATATGGTGATCATCACTGGCTATGGAAACTGTGAAATGAGGCAGGAGAGATCTGCATAACATCATCCAGAATTCTTAGGATCAGTTGAAACATTGCTCATTTTGTTCTTATGTAGGAAAATAAGTCACCTTTCTTCTCACATACGTTTCTACTCACTACTCAATACTTTGTGCAAACATGAAAGCTTCATTCAGGTATGTTCTAAAGGTAGTGCAATTAATACTAACTAACATTTTTTATAGTATTTCTGCGTGTATATATGATTTGTGTTTAGTTTGGGTTACAAAGTCTTCATTAGGTATTTAACACATATACAAGTTAGCTTGGAGCCTGTGTCGACAGCACATTCTTATTCCTGCATTTTACATATGTTGTGTCACCTTTTTCACACGCTTAATCAATTGATACAAGTTTTTGTGTCATAGGTAATAGGATGCATCTTCATAGGGGGGTTTCATTCAACAGTTTTTCAGCCTCTGTGAAGCTTAGTTAGTTTAGGGGAACATTCTCATATATAGAAATGTAAGTGTCTTTTTAGAGATCAAACTGCCTGGTGAACAACATTTACTTACGCAAAAGTTAAAGCACAAAAAACACCAAATCAAGTCTGTGAAAAATCATTAATATGTTTAGAATTAAAAAAAATATTTGTTATAGCATAAACTTGGCTTCAAGTGCAGTCTGAATTAACCACTAATTAATAACAGTTTGGCATTTTTTTTAGCAAAACATGAGAATGAGGTTGAATCATCTCATATGTGACTAAAAACAAAGTTCAAGACTTCAAATCTCCTGTCTTGCTGTATTTTTGGCATAATGAACTAAAACATAGAATATTGTCATACTGTGTGAAACCTATGTGCTAATGAAATGGGCCGTGATTGTTGTTTGGTGACTATAGAATTGTACTAAGTGATTATTGTGGAGTTGTATAGTGCAGGCATGTGACTATGGTACGAAGTAGCTAGTTATTTTTTTCTAGTTATTAATCAGAGAAAATATACATGTTGATGACTCTTTAGGACCCTGGAGGGATTGTGATACATCGGTGGAAGTTGTGTGAGAGAGGACCATTTATATTTCTGGAAAGTTATGGCTGCTTTGATTGATGCAAGGGGTTTACTTCTGGGCCAGTTAGGGGCAAGGAGTGTAGTGTCAAATTCAATCCTAACCTATTATCAAACAGAAACTCTGGACTCTAACTGGATGTTATGTAGCAAACAAATGCATTCCTGTTATCACAAACAGAATCTTCAAATATGTTCACAAACATATTTTCCAAGCTGCTAATATTGTTAGTTTGGCAGTGTTTTGAGTAAAGAAAATAGTATTGTTACAAACTGTCCTTTTGAAACCTATAAGATAAATCCAACCCTGAGCGCATTGTAAGCACCTTTGTAACTGCATTGCTAACATCTGCTTGATTTGGACAATGTTTGATCAAACAAATTAAATTAACATTTAACGTTTGCTTAATGTCTGCCTAACATGCACTTAACATTTATATGCTATTTAAAATTGAATTTCCATTGTAATTTAGCTATCTGCATGGAGGTATACCATAGTGATTCTGAATTGTCTGAAATGTTATCATTTTTAGTTAGAAATGTTAATGTCTTTAACTCAATGTTAACATCAGAACTTATGTTTCATTTCAATGGTGGTCGATCCTTCCTGGGTGGAATTTACTAATGGGACGTTTGTTAAGTGGCACATTGCGCATTGGCACTACTCAGGTATACATGTGAATTACTAAAATGTAGGTATTATTATTCGGTTCCCTATGCAGTGCCCGATGTAGCATTATGTATCTATCCTCTATCCAATTCTACACACTAAGGCCCTCATTCAATTGCAATTTGGCCAATTGAATAGGGCTCTAAATAAGCACATAGCATATTTTTTTAAATGAGTTTTTAGTTAGTCAACATCTATCCAAAAGCAAGGTTTTCACTAACTAAAAACCTCTTTAAAAAAATATGCTATGTGCTTATTTAGAGCCCTGATCAATTGGCCGAAACGCAATTGAATGAGGTCCTAAGAGCAGAGTAGAGCATGCATGATTTTTTTTTATTTTTTTTAAGAGTGGGTGGGGTTAACAGCTCTTTCCATTGGCACAGCAACAATTGCATGTAAAAACTGTGATGCCTAATTCAGATGTGATTCTGCACATGTTCCATCAATGGCATGACATGGAAAAATTATATTTAAGCACCACGTATTAATTCATTTTGTTTGTAATGTCCATATGTCAACCATAAAATTATATTTTTAAAAAGAAAAATCAAGAAAATAAATATAAAATAAAATAAATACAAATAAATATAAATAAAGATTTTACAAAAAAAAAATGTAGTTTATTATTTATATTAATATTTTATATTTCCATGAACCAGGATTAATTTACACTGCTGTAAACACTAAGATGTGCTGATGTAATTTTCCTGTTATATTTAGCAGTGTATGTTAAGTACTGAATATTGGTAATATAATTATATTTACATATATATGTGTATATAATCTGGGATTAGAACAAGCGACACTGATTATCGATATTGGCGGTTGTTAATAGCAAGATTTGTATGCATGGCTGAATTACCCATTAGGCCAACTAGGCAGCCGCCCAGGGGCACTTCTCTATGAGGGGCGCCACTTCTTAAAATAAATGGTTGCTGGCTTAAAAAAAAAAAAAATGTTGAAGTTCATAGACTGGCCACTAGGGGGTAACCACCTAGAACAAGACAGTTACAACAGGAAAAGTAACTTACACGTACAGAAAATGCAAAAATGGGTCCGTGCATACCTTGTATACTCATTCGCAGGGGATCCTTCACTTCACTGCCTAGGGGCTCTAAAAAGGTGGATACAGCCCTGTTTGTATTTAGTAAATTCGGAGGACTAGATTTTCACTGTATGCACAGGCCAATAACATGCCCACTATAACTTTCAATGACCAGTGTGCAGGTTTCTATTAACGCAGAAAAAACTTTAGTAGATAGCACAATTACATAGATGTTTTCTATCTTCCTTAATTCTTCCTTTTAATATATTAACTAGCATTTTAATTGTCTGTCCATTTCCAGATAGCAAAATCAGCCTAAATATGATTTTGTTTTGAACCAAACGTTAACAAGATCATGGACACTGAAAGCAAAAGAGAGAAAACTAATTTAGATTATCACTGTAATGGTCAAAACTTTTATGTTGCAAAGATCAATATAATAACTTTTCAGTTAATTGTTATTAAAAAAGTTAACCTTTTGTGAAAGAATTTACACTGAAAATAGCGATTTTTATCAGGTGCAATGTTTCTGAATAATTTTGATGGCAGTGTGAAAGGAAATATTTGCCACATCCTGCTACATTTTAAATATGACTAAAAAGAAATAGAATAGCTGCTCATCTGAGAAGGAACAATACCCAAGTAGGTTTTAAAAAATATTTTTTTTTTATTACAATTATTAGAAAAGTTGCTTTACTGATCTTTACTACTTATAAGTTATGACACATGGACCTTTAACAAAATAAAACGATACATTTAAAATAGTATCTAAGATGCAAGAAACCACACATTTGTTTTATGAGTATACTCGACAAATAATGTAATGTGCCTCAATTACAGTAATTGTAGAGAGAAGCTAAATTTACAGTAATCGCTTACAAGATACATGAAACTTGTTTTTCGATTATTAGTAAAGAAGCTAAAAACTACAAAATGCATTGAAGTGGAAAAACTACACATACCGGTTTTCACAGGGATGGCATTTTGGGGTTACTCTAAAGTCATAATCATTACGCTTTAAACAAACCATTGATCACAAAAATACTAATTAAGTTCCCCATGCTCTATCACATCTCTAACCTTTACCATTTAGATTATTTATTCATCTATGTTTCACAACCTCTGTGTGCTTATTACATTTTTTATTTGTCTTTTCTGTAATGCTCCATGGATTTACATTTATTGGTGTTGATTTAATCTTTTTTTTCCTAGTACTAAAATGTGGCAAATACAAAATAGATTAATTATATACTGGAGAGAAACAATTTATTTTAATCCAAATGTGAACAATACTGGGCAGTTTTTATGATACTGAGTAATGAAAGGATAGGATCCAAATTCTCATAACAACAAAACAGAACATTAAACTAATTACTGTAACTAAGAATTGTACTAACCATAACAGAAGAACTATCATTTAAAAATTGTTTGTTCTTCTTTGTAGTACGAATATATTGTCATAACTATATATTTCACCTGCTATTTGAATATAAATAAACATCTAATATACAAGCTAATAAAGATCAACACAAAACAATGGTAAAAAGAAAATAGAATGAAAAATTCTCATTACAAGACCTTTTTAGATATTGCTTTTAATTATTCATTAAAGATCTAAATCTGTGATCATTAATTTAACTCATTTGGCTGAGTTCTTTGTCATTTTAAATAAAAGTCTACTTTTATAAATAATTTGGATTCATGCAGTATCTCTCAATGTATTATGCACAGTTATACCATTCCCAACAAGTAATTAGTTTGTCCGTTGCATAATGAGAATGTCTGTCCTTGGGACTTGTACAGTAAAATCTACAGAAATTGCTGTTTACTGCGTATTGTATGCTTCTATATTCATATACATTAATAATAAGAATTTTCACAGATCATAATACTGGTTTTATGGAAATGTACTTATTGGTACCCCATTGAACATTTAATATTCAGCCAATTATTTATAAAAATTATTAAAAACGGAGACTGAAAAGTGCATTATTTTTTCTATGGAGTATTTTTATTGAAGAATATATGGAGGAAATTACTAAAATATAGACAGTGGTTGTTGTGATGGGTTATGATGATCTGAGATCAAGCATTTCAATTCATTAAAAAATGAACTTAAGTTTTTTGTTTTTACCTAAAATACTGCCCAATGCAGCACTTCGCAACCAACAGCGATCTGATCATATTTAGGGTATGTTAGGGACGGACAAAATGTAATTCACAGAGCAGGCTTTAGATTGCCAAATTTACTAAATTAAAGCAGAGATGCTACTTTTCAGCATAATGCCTTGAAACCATACATTGTGAGAAACCCCAAAGCTTAAATAAAGTTACAATAAGTACTCCATGGTTTATTTTACAATTTTTTTATTATTGTTGCCCGTGAATAAATTATGTTAGCCCTTCATTGCTGCAATTACAGCAGGAAAGGGGTTAAAATATTAATATATAACATTTATGAAATATTTTCTCCAGGACTCCCCAAATGATTTTTTAGGGGTCCCAAAAGCAATGTTTAACATTAATCAATCAGAGAAGACTACTGTCCCTATGTTGATTGGTTAATTGGCCGCTAATCAGATTACTATACTTGGAGAAGGGAATATAATCCTTGTATTCCCTTCTCTGTGAACTAGAATTACAATTTTAATTCTAAATGTAATGTTAGGTTAGGGTGGCAGAGGTAGATTCATTGTAGATCTGGGTAGGAAGGTAGATTGAGGGCAATTAGGTAGGATTAGAGATTTAGGGGTTAGGGGAGTTGGGAGTATGGATGGGCCTTAATTGCTCTTGGGATTTAGGGGTTAGGGAGGCTGGGTATCCTGATGGGTTGAATTAGTGTAATGAGGAAGTCATACAACATTTACGTATCTTATTTATATTATATTTACTAGCGACTTGCACGTCAAAAATGACAGCAATAAAATTGTAAGCCAGGCAATGCTGTTTGCTACACAATGTGATGCTTTTGCTTGGTTCCCTGAGCACCTTCAGCGCTCATCGCAAACCTTTCCTCCCGCCTACTGTACGGGCCGGTCATTCCAGGCCTCATTAACCTGCAAGTGTTGTTCTTGGGAATGCCATGTGTCCCTTTCAGCATCTCCTCCCTGTCCCTTCCCTCTGTGCTTCTCCTCTGTGTGTCTGCTGAATGTATGTGTGGCGCTCGCTGACTGACGTTTGTTTTATTTTCAAAGTCCTGCGTGCCTGGCCTTTGTTGGTGTGTTAGTGTTTTTGCTGTTGTGTATTTTCTAAGTCTCGCTTCCCTGGCGTTGTTTATGTAAGTGTTACTATCTTTGCCATTGCGTATTTTCTAAGTCCCGCGTGCCTGGCTTTGCTCAGCCTCGTTTTTGTCCAGTTTCAAAAAATTTTACGTTTTTCGTATTCCATTTTTTTTCTCGCTTAGCCGATTTTCGAGTGATGAAACACAGCAAATAAGGCTTAAAATGGCTTGCAACCTCTCTTCCTGGCTTCCTGGTTCTCCCCCTTGTGCTGTGTGTGAGTGTCTTTTAATTTATTTTTCATTTTTAATTTCCGCTTTTCGGCCGTTAACTTCTTATTTTTCCGAGGTCAGATTTTTTTGCCCACGAGATTCCGAGGTCGGATTTTTTTATCTAAGCCCAGTGTTTCTCACCTGCTTGCAGCCTAAGTGCCGAATGTGTCAACTGCTCACCTCACTTCACAAGGCTCGCAGAAGTGCCTTCGAGGCTCATTTCAGCCTAAGTCCCGCGTGCTTCAATCCCTCAACTGCTCCCCTCACTTTGCGAGACTCGTAGGAGCTCCTTCGCTTTTCATTTCAGCCTAAGTCCCTCTTGCTTCAATGCCTCAACTGCTCGCCTCGCTTTGCGAGGCTCTCAGGGCAATGAGCGCCTTTGGTGCTCTTTGCCTAAGTCCTGCAAGCTCGGAAGACTTCAATGGCTCGCAAGTGTAACAACAAATCGCAGAGTTGGAGAATGTAGGCGCGTTTGTAAGTATTAACCTGCCACTATATCTCACCACATTGTAGGACTAATTTTAATTAATTGTCTTTAGTAAATCAGTTGAAGCTTAAAAATGTGCCGAGCTGCAATGTCTGATCATTCTTATAATAATTAAAAAGTGTCATTTTTAGCTTTAAAAGGTTTATTAAAGGGCCACTGTAGTTTGGTAAAAACTTCACATTCTTGTAAAATATGCAACAAAATAACAACACAACATGAACATAAAATAATTTCAGAGGGTAGATCTATCTTAAGCTGCTAGTCGGTCTGTAATTTGAGAAGGTGGGTTATCCTATGGAGCCATATTTTGCTATTGAATACTACTGTCAAGAGGCCATTTGAGGAGTACCGTTTGTAACAAAAGGTACTATTGTTCATCCAATTCATCCCAGGTTTCTAATCCTTTTACAAAGACAAAATGTCCATCATCTTCAAAGCAAAACTGAATACAATAGTTAACATTTAAATGGTGTAACAATTTATTTTAAAACATGCAAAAACACATTTAGTCTATTATTAAATCAAGTTCTTCAAAAGAGCAAACCATAAATATTACACTGAAATGGTCCTTTAAGTTTGATGTGCCGTATGTCCAAGTTATGGGTTGGAATACTACTGCTAGCTATTCCAGGGACTTTTACCACGTGTTTCAATTACTCTCTGAGGACCTTTTGTAAGAAGTAACAATGTCCCTCTAGATTTGTGTATTATAAATTCAATAAGCAGGACAGGATTTAAGGATATCTTAGCTTGAGCTCCAGGGAGCTCTCCTTGTTATTAGAACTAGAGACAAAAAACACGCTCTGGTGTAGTAATTCACTCCCTTGCGAGTACATGCAATAAGAATAATTCAATAAGAACAGTTTAATGAAATAGTCACTAAAGTAGACTTCTACAAATATTTATATATTTTTTCTATGTGCAACACTACAATACACATGTGCACACTTAAAACAAGCATTAAAAATAACAATACGCAACTTTGGAATTTGGGGTTTTAAGTCTTCTGATTTTTGGATAATCTATTATTGTAATCATTGTATTTAATAGCATGTATTTATTGTCAGTATAATGTTTTCTTCTATACTCACTAGCAGAAAAACATAGTCATTATGTTCAGATATTGAGCCTGGTTCCAGAGAACAATATATTAACCATCTGGAAAGCCTTCTTGTGGCTAATGGAACAGAGGATTCATACAAAGCATTTTCAGAAAACCACTCTAATACTGTAAAAAGTTTTAAAACTAAAATATTATAAAAAGTTGGAAAACATTTGTTCTTTTTTGTTTTGAGATTATTTTATTCAACCATGGAGAGAATCATTTTTTAAACTAACAATTTGAAAAGTCTACTTGTTCCAAACACAGGGTCCACACAAAGCAATTCTAGCAATACACACTAATATGTTTTTATTTCTTATTTAGAATAAAAAGATTACAAAAAAATTGAAAATATTTATTTCATTTCAGTAAAATAAGGCTTTAAGCTTTTAGAAAATCGAATATTTTTAGGTGATCCTTGTAAATTTACTCATGCACCACAATCCAGGTAGTTACACTTCAACGAGGCAACCATTCAAAAGAAAAATGTATAGCTCAGACTTAGACCTATTAAACTAGTTACAGTCACATGAATCCTTCTCTTAATATTTCTGCAAAAAAAATGTCAGCTGACATAACCCTCATTAGGCAAGGTGGGTAACCTGGAGTATACTCACTTTGGAGATGCAGAAGATCATGAGAGTGTATCTATAGGCTAGTCATCCTACAGAGCAAGCTCTAGGTTTCCTGCTTTGCCTAATGCATGTTATGTCAATTGAAACTTTTGTTTTCTTTTTAATGCTCAGGGAAATGATGAAGGGGGGGGGGGGGGGTTGGGTATAGATAAAGTTGTTTTTTGCACATGTATTTTTAAGGCTAATGTGGTGAACAAAAAAATAGATTTCACATGAAAAGCGCTTACACTGGCTTAAGGGGCTTACACTGGCTTACAATCAAGGCTTGGAAGAAAGTGTTTTAATGAGGTACAGTACCTTGCAAAAGTATTCACCCCTTGACTTTTTAGCTATTTTGTTACATTACAGCCTTAAGTTCAATGTTTTGTTGATCGGAATTTTATGTGATGGATCAGATAGTCTATCTAAGTTGGTGAAGTGAAATGAGAAAAATATATACATAAATCTATTTTTTAGAAATAGAAAAAAGAAAATTGGTATGCACGTAGGTATTCACCCCCTTTATTATGAAGCCCATTAAAAGCTCTGGTGAAACCAATTACCTTCAGAAGACACATAATTGGTGAAATGATGTCCACCTGTGTGCAATCTAAGTGTCACATGATCTGTCATTACATATACACAACTTTTTTGAAAGGCCCCAGACCAAACACCTAAGCAAGAGGCACCACTAACCAAACACTGCCATGAAGACCAAGGAACTCTCCAAACTAGTAAGGGACAATGTTGTTGAGAAGTACAAGTCAGGGTTAGGTTATAAAAAAATATCCAAATCTTTGATGATCCACAGGATTCACCACCCTTGACTTTTTAACTTTTTTGTTACATTACAGCCTTAAGATTAATGTTTTGTTAATTTGAATTTTATGTGATGAATCAGAACACAATAGTCTAAGTTGTTGAACTGAAATGAGAAAAAATATATACATAAAACTATTTTTTAGAAATAGGAAATAGAAAATTGGCATGTATGTATGTATTCACCTCCTTTGTTATGAAGCCCATAAAAAGCTCTGGTGAAACCAATTACCTTCAGAAGTCACATAATTAGTGAAATGATATCCACCTGTGTGCAATCTAAGTGTCACATAATCTGTCATTACATATACACACCTTTTTTGAAAGGCCCCAGACCAAACACCTAAGCAAGAGGCACCACTAATCAAACACTGCTATGAAGACCAAGGAACTCTCCAAACAAGTAAGGGACAATGTTGTTGAAAAGTACAAGCCAGGGTTAGGTTATAAAGAAATATCCAAATATTTGATGATCCCCAGGATAACCATTAAATCGATCATAATCAAATGGAAAGAACATGGCACAACAGCAAACCTGCCAAGAGACGGCCGCCTACCAAAACTCACAGACCGGGCAAGGAGGGCATTAATCAGGGAGGCAGCACTGAGATCTAAGGTAACCCTGGAGGAGCTGCAGAGTTCCACAGCAGAGACTGGAGTATCTGTACATAGGACAACAATAAGCCGTACACTCCATAGAGTTGGGCTTTATGGCAGAGTGGCCAGAAGAAAGCCATTACTTTCAGGGGAAAAAATGGCACGTTTTGAGTTTGCGAAAAGGCATGTGGGAGACTCCCAAAATGTATGGAGTAAGGTGCTCTGGCCTGATGAGACTAAAATTGAACTTTTCAGCAATCAAAGAAAACGCTATGTCTGGCGCAAACCCAACACATCACGTCACCCAAAGCACACCACCCCCACGGTTAAACATGGTGGTTGCAGCGTCATGCTGTGGGGATGGTGCTAAATACAGGGATATTCTTGAGCAAAAACTGTACCACTCTGTGCGTGATATGAGGCTAGGACGGAGGTTCATCTTCCAGCAGGACAATGACCCCAAACACACTGCTAAAGCAACACTTGAGTGGTTTAAGGGGAAACATGTAAATGTGTTGGAATGGCCTAGTCAAAGCCCAGACCTCATCCAATAGAAAATCTGTGGTCAGACTTAAAGATTGCTGTTCACAAGCACACACCATCCAACTTGAAGGAGCTGGAGCAGTTTTGCAAGGAGGAATGGGCACAAATACCAGTGGTAAGATGTGGCAAGCTGATAGAGACTTATCCAAAGCGACTTGGAGCTGTGATTGCAGCAAAAGGTGACACTACAAAGTATTGACTTTAGGGGTGAATAGTTATGCACATTTACTTTTTCTGCTATTTTGTCCTATTCGCTTCACAATAAAAAAAAAAGAAATCTTCAAAGTTGTGGGCATGTTCTGTAAATTAAATGATGCAAATCCTCAAACAGTCCATGTTAATTCCAGTTTGCAAGGCAACAAAACATGAAAAATGCCAAGGGGGGTAAATACTTTTGCAAGGCACTGTACCAACCTAGTAGCTAATGTAATCAAACTCATAGAATCTATAGATTCTTATCTAGTGTGATTATCACTACTTTTTTTTTTTTATGGTGGTCTTTTCCCCAAACCATAATTTAAAAGTCTATCTGTATATAGTGGATATACTGTAATTGCATTAATAAAACAGAAATTACTTATAAGAATTCAAAAATGCCCATGAAATAATTCCTTTCAATTAGAAAAGTTTATTCTAGTTAATTTTCTGAAATAAGAAGTAGAAACATGTAAAGCTGTATATTCAATACATACATAAAGTTCCTTTACACTCACATTTATTTGCGCAGCACCAGTACCTGTGGGATTAAAGTGTACCACAGTATCTCACAAAATTGAGTATTCCCCTCACAGTTTTGTACATGTTTTATTATATCTTTTCATGTGACAACACTGAAGAAATGACACTCTGCTACAATGTAAAGTAGTAAGTGTGCAGCCTGTATAACGGTGTAAATTTGCTGTCCCCTCAAAACTTAACACACAGCCATTATTGTCTAAAGAGACATGGGGAGGGAGGGGGAAAAAGACACAGGGAGGGAGGGGGGAAAGATACATGGGGAGGGATTGGGGGAAGAGACAAGGAAGGGGAGAGGGGGAAGAGACACAGGGGAGGGAGAGGGGGGAGTGACACAGAGGAGGGAGAGAGAGGGGAAATAGACACAGGGGAGGGGGATGGAAGAGACACAAGGGAGGGAGAAAGGGAAGGGAATAGACACAGGGGTGGGAGGGGGGAGAAGGGGATGAAGGTGAGGGAGGGGGCAAGTGGGGAAAGAGACACAGGGGAGGGAGAGGCGGGAAGAGACACAGGGGAGGGGTGGAGAGACACATCAAATATTATCCCGTCATTTTTGATGGGCACCTTACTAGTTTATATATATATATATATATATATATATATATATATATATATATATATATTTATACACATTGCAAGTAACAAAACAAAAAACACCAAGAAAGGAGCCACTGTAGGCATTTGCTATGCATCGCACTTGGCTAAGATGTGAACCTATTGACTTTCTATGTACTGTTTTCTATGATAGGAAACTGAAATCACAGTCCTCACTTAATATCAGCCACTTGAGGTACTAAGTAAATTCCATCCCATTAAAGGGACATGAAAAATAATACTTTTTTGATGCATTTAAAGATTAACAAAAAAAAACATTAATAAGTGAAACCTGTTTACAAATTGTTTGAAAGTAACAGGAGGTGCACAGAGAAAATGTGCACATGCATGTATTTTACATCTATTGGCTCATAGGGGCAAGCCCCCAGATCAGTTAAATATTAGAATCAGTTTTGTTTTTGTGAACATCATTTGAAAAAGCAAACATACAGTTGTACATTATGAAATAACCAAAGCAAAGGGCTTTGCAGCAATATTGTTTTGATTGCCATTTCTCTGTAAAAGTGAAATGAAAAATAATGTAATTACGTTGGGATCATAACTGAAAAAAAATGTTTTACACATTTATATTTATTTTCAATATTTTGGACTATTTCTGTTTTTTAATATTCTGCTAAAGTTATTGAGTGCAATGTAAAGCCTCTCAGTTGTGCTAATTCATGTTTCTCTTTTTGTCTTTCTCTATAAATCTGTTGGCCAGATCCACTAAATGTTTTAGAATTGAGCACCTTTACAGCCACTGAGCAGTTTAAGTAAATGTTGCCCTTTATATCTATCTTCACTCTATCCAGGCTTCCACAGATGATGTTTGTCTAACACTCTAAACCTAACAATACGTTTGTGTCTTCTTAAAGAGCATTAAAACTGTCTATAGATTGCATTAGCTGTGTTTATTTACAGTGCATTATGCATGAGCCATTCAGAATTGTTTATGCTAATGTGCAGGTTGATATGCTAATTTGTGGGGTAGATTATTCTTATTTGGCTATGTTTTTGCAAAAATAGTGTGTCAATAAATAGCACCTCAAAGCAGTTAATTAGCATTTATGAGATGCATATTTGCATAATAATGAAGAAAATCACCATGCTGAATACCTCATCAAGAATGACTAATACAATGAATAGCTAGATTGTTATTCTCTGTAAGAAGAACTTTCACCTTCTACTTGCGTGAGGCGTTCAGAGTGTCGGTAAGATAAATATTCCACTCATTGCTTTCTGCCCAGTTTGTTACAGAATACAGGACTGTAGTTAATCAATTAGTATATCAATTAGTAGATACAATCCAAAATATTTAACTATTTTTAAATTATGTTTAGCTTTTTATATAATTAAAACAATGATATATATATATATATATATATATATATATATATATATATATATATATATATATATATAATAAATAAATAGTACATTTGTGTTCACATATGAATGTCTAAAACAAGTTAAAAAACCTGCTTCCAGCTCAGAATTCTGAGAAATACAGTTATTACACTGCATTCTGGGAAGCTGAGCTGGGACATGCAAATGTGCCCACAAATGCCTCACTCTTCAATCCATAGCCATTATCAAACATGGCTTCCTTTAAGCTTACGTATGCTGTATTACACAGCTTTAATGCAAAGCCAAGGCTGGAATAAACACAGGCTGAGTATCCTATCCATGTACAGCTGTTTCAAGCTTACTGGCTATCATCAGCATGGAGCGGGATCTCAGCTTGTGTTGTGGACCTTATGAGTAGGTAGTTCACCACAACAATCATTTAATATATGGTGAGCAAAAGAGCTATAGAAGCCCTCTACCGTACAGTAAATAAATAGTACATCTGTGTTCACATTTGAATGTCTAAAACAAGTTAAAAAACCTGCTGACAGCCCAGAATATATATATATATATATATATATATATATATATATATATATATATATATAGTGATCAAATATAAATGCAATTAAAAAGATCTGTGACATAAATGTAAGCTTGGCTGTGGAAAGCATTAAGATGATTGTACAGAAAGTCTACTGTTTACTGTGTCGTCTTGTTGTTAGACACTGCTAGGGCACTTGGCAGACAACCTCTTTGCGTTTGCTGTTCCAAACACTCATCTTTTTTTTCCTGAAGTGTGATGAATGCAAACATTTTAATTAACTTTAAAGCTGAAATGGGAAAAACAAAGATAAAAACAGATTAATATTCTGAATTAGCATTGTAACCAGCTTTGGTCATGCTCCAACACAACCCCAATTTGTGTAGTTGCTGAGAAACACTTAGCACATTTCCTGGAAGTAGCTTTGGAATTTTAGGCTCCTTGCCATTAAAGTAACATTTCTCTTAGAAGGGTACTTTTTTTTAAATTATATTAACTCACCTGTACCACCCCAAGATTATTTTTTGGACCGAGTAATGAAACTTAAAGTGCTAAACTTTAGCTGTTTTAGTTACAGAGCAATTATATTAGACAAGCCCACAACATACATGTCCGACTTCTAACTCCGTAAACCATACTTCCCCACTTTCCATTTGAGGCCGTGAACATGATCAATTAGTCAAACCCGTGGTTATGGGTTTAGACCAAGCCAATAGTAAAAGAGATTGTCAAGCATTACGTCACTAAAACATAGAGGTAACATTTCAATCACCTACGGTTTTGAAGTCCGTGTTGCCATCGGGCATGTATTCCAGAAATAATGCAATATGAAATAATCAATGTCCTTGGGAATTTGTAGCAATTTCTTAGCGATTTGCGATAGTAACACTTACTGACTTGACAGATCAAAGGCTTAGCTGGGTCGGAGTTCAGATTTTGGGAGCCTGTAGAATTTTTCCACCGATAAACCCGCAGATCGTTTGCGGGTAGCTAAAAGAGGACAATTTAATAGCCGTAACTTTTGCAGGCTACTTTATGGGGTACGGGAACTCAAAATTGCTGAATTTAACATGGCCCTTTGTATGCTAGATTCTAAACTCAAAAACAGGGCCTTCTATTAGTTTGCAAAGTGTTAAAATTGTTTTTGACTTGTACTTGTACGGTGCTGTGGAATACGTTAGTAGTAGTTCATAAAAAAATGCAGATCAAAACGATGCAAAGGAGTATAAAATAGTTATACTCCGTACTGCAGTAATAATTCGTAAACTTTTTTTATAATAAGATAGAGTCAAGTATAATATATACAGTTGCAAGCAAAAGTATATGAACCCTTTGGAATTATATGGATTTCTGCACAAATTGGTCATAAAATGTGATCTGATCTTCATCTAAGTCACAACAATAGACAATCACACTCTGCTTAAACTAATAACACACAAATAATTAAATGTTACCATGTTGTTATTGAACACACCATGTAAACATTCACAGTGCAGGTGGGAAAAGTATGTGAACCCCTAGACTAATGACATCTCCAAAAGCTAATTGGAGTGAGGTGTCAGCCAACTGGAGTCCAATCAATGAGATGAGATTGGAGGTGTTGGTTACAGCTGCCGTGTCCTATAAAAAACACACATCAGTTCTGGGTTTGCTTTTCACAAGAAGCATTGCCTGATGTAAATGATGCCTCACACAAAAGAGCTCTCAGAAGACCTACGATTAAGAATTGTTGACTTACATACAGCTGGAAAGGGTTATAAAAGTATCTCCAAAAGCCTTGCTGTTCATCAGTCCACAGTAAGACAAATTGTCTATAAATGGAGAAAGTTCAGCACTGCTGCTACTCTCCCTAGGAGTGGCCGTCCTGTAAAGATGACTGCAAGAGCACAGCGCAGACTGCTCAATGAGGTGAAGAAGACTCCTAGAGAGTCAGCAAAAGTCTCTGGCATATGCTAACATCCCTGTTAGCGAATCTACGATATGTAAAACACTAAACAAGAATGGATTTCATGGGAGGATACCACAGAGGAAGCCACTGCTATCCAAGCAAAACATTGCTGCACGTTTACAGTTTGCACAAGAGCACCTGGATGTTCCACAGCAGTATTGGCAAAATATTCTGTGGACAGATGAAACTAAAGTTGAGTTGTTTGGAAGAAACACACAACACTATGTGTGGAGAAAAAGAGGCACAGCACACCAACATCAAAACCTCATCCCAACTGTGAAGTACGGTGGTGGGGGCATCATGGTTTGGGCTGCTTTGCTGCGTCAGGGCCTGGACGGATTGCTATCATCGAAGGAAAAATGAATTCCCAAGTTTATGAAGACATTTTGCAGGAGAACTTAAGGCCATCTGTCCACCAGCTGAAGCTCAACAGAAGATGGGTGTTACAACAGGACAACGACCCAAAGCATAAAAGTAAATCAACAACAGAATGGGTTAAACAGAAGAAAATACGCCTTCTGAAGTGGCCCAGTCAGAGTCCTGACCTCAACCCGATTGAGATGTTGTGGCATGACCTCAAGAAAGCAATTCACACCAGATATCCCAAGAATATTGCTGAACTGAAACAGTTCTGTAAAGAGAAATGGTCAAGAATTACTCCTGACCGTTGTGCACATCTGATCTGCAACTACAGGAAACGTTTGGTTGTAGTTATTGCTGCCAAAGGAGGTTCAACCAGTTATTAAATCCAAGGGTTCACATACTTTTTCCACCTGCTCTGTGAATGTTTACATGGTGTGTTGAATAAAAACATGGCAACATTTAATACTTTGTGTGTTATTTGTTTAAGCAGACTGTGATTGTCTATTGTTGTGACTTAGATAAAGATCAGATCAAATTTTTTGACCAATTTGTGCAGAAATCCATATCATTCCAAAGGGTTCACATACGTTTGCTTGCAACTGTATATATATATATATATATATATATATATATATATATATATATATATAAATACTAGCGACTTGCCCGTCAAAAAATGACGGCAATAAAATTGTAAGACTGGGAATGCTGTTTGGCACACAATGTAAGGTTTTTGGTAGTCTGAGCACCTTCAGCGCTCACTGCAAGTCCCGCACTGTGCGCCTTTGGTGCTCATTGCGAGCCTCTCCCCTCATGTACATTTGCTCCTCTGTGCACTCTCGGCGCTCATTGTGAGCCCCGTGCTGAACGCCTTTGGCGCTCATTGCGATCCTCTCCTCTGCTCTACTTTTGGTTGTCTGAGCACTCTATGCGCTGATTGGGAGCCCTTCGCTGAGCGCCTTTAGCACTCATTGCGTGGCTCGCATTGAGTGCCTTCGGTGCTCATTGCAAGGTTCTCTGCTCGTGTAGTTTTGGTGGTCTGAGCACCTTTGTCAGTTATTGCAAAGAGTGTGCTGATTGGCTTTGGCGCTCATTGAGAGCCTCTCCCCTCTGTACTTTTGCTCCTCTGAGCTCCCTTGGGCCGTGGGTGGTATTTTTTTTTGTTACCTGCCGCTTTTCTTTTTGCAAGTGTTACGGGCCATAGTTTTTGCACGCTTTTTTTTTTAACTGCTTCGGGTCTCGAATTGTGAATGGTGTAATTGAGATTTAGTCCTGCGGGTCGCAGGGATGATCGCCTACGGTGCTCATCTCCACCAGCGCAGTGAGTGCCTTTGTCGTATGAGATCATAGTGATGAGCGCTCATCTCCACCAGTGCAAGGAGTGCCTAAGTGAGTCCGCAAGCGTTAGCAACAACCAGTATTGCTCACAACTATATATGTGATATATATACATACACATATATATATATATGTATATAACAATCATCACATATAATAGTTGTCAAACTGCGTGTCGTTGTCACGCAAAGCGAGGGACGCAGTTCTGGCTGTAAATGTGGACCTCGTGAAGCGAGGGCTGCAATTGCGGAGGTGGAGGCTCCAACGTCCGCTGCAATGAGCCGAAGGCTCATTGCAGGCCGCGAATCGAGTGTCTGCATTTGCAGAAGGGGACATAAACTGCAATGAGCTGAAGGCTCATTGCAAGCCGCAAATGCGGACCTCGCGAAGCGAGTCTCTGCATTTGTGGAGGTGAAGACTTTACAGCGCCGCACTCGTGGTTAAAAAGAACGCAGAAAAGTGGGACTTTGAAAAAAAACAACCACACAGCAGGACTTAAAAAGAAAATATATACGACCCGCGGGACTTATAAAAAAAAACAATAACGCACAATGAGGAAATACCGTTTTTGACAAAAAAAATTACGACTCGCAGGACTTAGAAAAATCAAAAATACAAGGTCACAAAAATACAAAGTTAACGGCTAAAACGCATACATCAAAAAACAACAAAAACACTTAAAAATAAAAACAAAACATAACAAAACATCACACACAGCACTGGGGGACAACACGCAAATTAAAGTTGAATTTCAGGAGTTTCGCCACTTGAAAATCGGCTAAGCAAGAAAAAAAATGGCTGATGAAAAAAATGAAAATGAGGCTACACGACCCCGAAGTGCAGAAAACACTGACACGGACGTACGACTTTTACAAACAACAATTACGACGCGCAAAACTTATAAAAATAAATACTAGAGCCCAAAAATACAAAATTAACGGCCGAACCGCGCACATCCACAAACACCAAAAGCACAACAACAACAAAATACCACATAAAACAAACATCACACACAGCACAGGGGGGACATCCAGGACGTCTGGAAGTGAGCTTGCACACAAATTTAAATCGCATTTAAGAAGTTTTGCCACTTGCAATCGGCTAAGCGAGAAGAAAAATGGCGAACAAAAAAAAATGAAAACAAAGCAAAAGGACACAGAGCTGCGAAAATCAACGCCAGGCACGTACGAGTTAGCCAGGAATGTAGCACATAGAAAATATACCATTACAATGGACAGAAAATGCTCGCAAGCTAAGTAACACATAGAAAAAAGCCACCATTTTACAAAACTAACTTGCAACTAATAACATTAGGATTCTAAAATGCCTCTTTACCTGCCTACACAAATGGTTTGGGCTCGCGCACGCAGCCTATTTACACTGCACACTTGCCACATTGCTGACACGTTCTCCTCAGGTGATCAACAGTCCAACTGTACATTTTCAGATGCAGAAAAATCAAAATAGATTGTGAGCTCTTCAGGATATTGATTGCTGCATATTAAATATAAATAGGTAAAGTATATGAATTGTTTTATTCATATTACTTTATTAATTCACTGTACTCACATTTGTTTGCCATTTTACTCTGTACTTATATATCTGTCTTTGCGATGACCGTCAAAAGTGATCGTTGCAAAGCCAGGCAATTGAAGTACAGGAGAGGCTCACAATGAGCGCCAAAGGTCCACAGAGGAGCAAAAGCCTTACATTGTGTGACAAACAGCATTGCCATGGCTTAAAATGTTATTGCCCCGTCATTTTTGACGGGCAAGTCACTAGTTTAATTTGTGGTTGGCAAAAAAGTGATAGAAACCCTCCACCGTACAGTAAATAAATAGTACATTTGTGTTCACATTTTTATGTCTAAAACAAGTTCCTGCTCAGAATTCTGAGAAATACAGTTATTACTGGGCAGGGACATGCAAATGTGCCCACAAATGCTTTGCTCTTGCAATCCATAACCATTATAAACATGGCTTCCTTTAAGCATATGCCAGTTGTATTATACAGCTTTTTGGAAACCTCAGGATGGATTATACACAAGCCTGGAATCCCACCCATGTACAGCGGTTTCAAGCTTATCAGGTTGGGGCCGGTTCTAGCTTGTGTAGTAGATTTTATGAGGAGGTAGTTTACCAAAACAATAATTTAATTTATGGAGGGCATAAGAGAGATAGAAGCTCTCCACCGTACAGTAAATAAATAGTACATCTGTATTCACATTTGAATGCCTAAAACAAGTTACAAAAGCTTTGAGCTTTGCCCAGTCATCCTGTGTAATAACTACATTTCTTAGACTTCTGTGCAGGAAACCAGTTTTTTAACTTCTTTTAGACATTCAAATGGGAACATATATATATATACAGTAGACTCTCAGTTATCTGGCACCCACAGGGATTAGTAGCCGTATTGTTTCTTGTTGCTTGAGAGTCACTATTAAAAGAGGCCTAGATTAGCTGCACATGGATGCTCTGCTAAGTATATTTGTCAGTGAAGGCTGTTCTAGCAGCAGCAGCTTTCACTCCTCACCTACACACAGGTATGTTTGGCTGGAGGGTGCTGTATTGAACCTTGGGAATGTAACATTGCACTGGCTCAGTCACTCATGTCTGTCTGCTTCCAGATAAAACTGAATTGCAGAGACATACAGCGGATACAATCTAGGTGCCTGTAAGCATTTTGTGGCATGACAACCTGGCTCCTGACATTTGTTGAGCACTATAAATTTTTATTTTTATTTAAACTACAGTATTCCTTTTTTTTTTCTTGTTGTTTATTAACAGATGATAGACAAGCAAATTTAAAGAGATATAGTAAAGATTTTAAATAGGGTGCAATATTATCTATCAAGTAAATGTTATTAAAAATGCATTTTTGACGTTGAAACACTTTCATTATTTATATTGTTTTCTTATAATTCTTATTATTATGTTTGTTTATATGGCTATTCACCTGGATTAAAACATACATCACTGTAATTAATCTATTAAACTAATTGCAAAATGAAATATTGCATTTCATTATGTGTGGACAGTATTTACGCTAAGCAGGTAAGATTATAGTCCTCTAGATTGCTTAACAATTAATACAACACTGAAAGTGGCAATATATGAAGTGTCAGTTTTAACTAATGAACCAATAATACACTTATCACTTTTCAGCCCAAACACCATGACGGTCATTTCAAGCTTCAAAAACAGATTCTAAATTCAAAGGTACATTTTTTTTCTGGTTGCTTGAGAGTTCTGGTTAACTTGAGTCTACTGTATATATATTTTAAATTGGAGTTAGGCATAATTAGCCATGGAAAAGCAATGAAGCTTGTTTTTAATTAGAAAAAAAATTGTATGTTAGAGTTTAAAATCTTCTGTTTCTGGCTCTGTGAATAAGAAGGGGGTATTGTCAATTTGAGTCAAATCGAATTGCGTACCAAATCAGGTTAACCTCTCCCTCTTCCCTCTGAGCCCAAATGCAAATATTATCACCAGAAAAACCACTTAATACTAACTACAAGCAACACAATTCTCAAAACTTCTATGCAAACAAAAAATGCTTGGTTTTTAGAACAAATTGATATAAATAAACAAATTAAAGTTTCAGGAGTAAGTCTCAAAAAGTGAATGTTTAAAAATGTACTTGTTATAGCACGGGAGCTAAACCATAAAATGAAATAGGTAATACGTTTAATTTCTATGTGTGAGCTGTCTAGTCCTCTCTTTAAAGCAATACTATAAATTTGTTTTCATTAGGGATATTGGATATCAGATGAACCCTCTTTCCATAATCCATCCTGATCTTAAGTAAACAAGCAGTTGTATCTGCCTATTACTTATAGAACATAATCTTATAACTTAATTTCATGCCCAGATTGCAGTAAACTACTAGCAAAGATAACAACATCTCCAATGTTGTCTATTGGTGTTGTAGTAGTAACCAGACCAGTGTCCATTATACAGTGCAGCAAAATATATTAAATGTACTATATGTTTAGTTATATAGATATTGAGTTATATAGATAAAATAAAATACAACAATAATAATAATCTTGCATCCCCAAATTGATCAAAGTGAATGCTTTAAATATATGTGTATATTTTCGTACATAAATAAAGAATACTTGCCTAAATGTATGCATGCCAAAAAAAGCACATTTAATTCATGAAGATTAACAGTTACAGCCAGCTTGTCTCACTGTTACATTCAGAATTTTTCTTAACAGCAGCAAATTAAACAAGAACAGGCTAATATAAACCTTATATATATATTTAAGGTTCATATCAGTACATTATTTTAAATTTGCACTCACCCTACTAATAACAGGCACACTCTCAATATATTATTAATCATTAATGTCTCAGCATTAAAATGATGCCTTTTGCCAAGATATGTAATGCTGCCAGAATGAAAGTGCACATTTTTTATTCCTCCTAAGTACCTGACATCTTTTTTTCAACGCTTCAACCTTGCAGTTTGCGGTTGAGGCTGGTGTACATTTGAAAGCCCAAATTGATCTATGAGTTAGAATATTGAATAGTATTCCCTTGCAATCACAGACTGAATTAAAATAATTAGATATGCCATGTATTTTACAGTCATTAAAGACAAAATGAGAAATGAGCTATCTGTCTACTAAACTGGCCTTCAACTCTTCTAAGAATTCTGCTTCATAAACATTAATATTATCATTAAAGTGGTATATGGGCATCCTTGCCTTCAACACTTATCTACTGTGCACAGATGAGTCAGTTTGAATTAGTGATAAACCCACCTGTAGACGGGAGAGCAATACTCAAATCCAAGCCTGTGTTCATCATCCCAGAACCAGAATTGCCTACACATGTTGTGGAGAGTTAATATTCCAATTCTATGACTACCACATTTTAAATTCCCGAAGATATATTGTAAAATAATGTTATTTAGCCAGATTTCTCCAGTATGCTTTATATGCATGAAATAGCTGCTTATATGCTAAGGTTACATAGCATAAACATGAAATACAACGTAGCTCTGCAGTGTTGTGTTCAGCTCATCTCAATACATTGTTCTTACTAAATTCGGTGATGCTGTGTGACACTATTGAAACTATTGTTAGTGAATCTCCCTCATATAAATAAGGTAATAGAAAAGACTATATGTTAAAATGGCAAAGTTAAACTATCACTGATATGCAGCAATAAATATTATACAATTATAAATGAATGCTTTTAATGTTTTTTTGTTTATTAACAGATGATGGAAAAGCAACTTTAAAGAGATATAGTAAAGGTTTTAAATAGGGTGCAATTTTATCTATCAAGTAAATGTTATTAGAAATGCATTTTTGACGTTGAAACACATTTTAATTAATTATATTGCTTACTTATAATTCTTATTATTATGTTTGTTTATATGGCTATTCACTTGGATTAAAACATGGATCGCTGTAATTAATCTATTAAACTAATTGCAAAATGAAATATTGCATTTCATTATGCGTGGACAGTATTTACGCTAAGCAGGTAAGATTATAGTCCTCTAAATTGCTTAACAATTAATACAACACTGAAAGTGGCAATATATGAAGTGTCAGTTTTAACTAATGAACCAATAATGCACTTATCACTTTGCAGCCCAAACACCATAACGGTCATTTCAAGCTCCAAAAACAGATTCTAAATTCAAAGGTACATTTAGCTGTTACAGAAGCAATAGTGGGTAAAGTAATTTAAGAAAAATAAATTGACTTAATTAACCTGTCTTTTTTAATGGTAAATGTATTACAAAAAAATCTACATATCTAACGTCAATCCCAAGTACTGTTGTTGAACAAATACTGAAAATCAGTCTATCCCAAATAGTGTTCCATGAAACCAGAGTTCCCCTTTCTATGACCAAGGGTTCTACAAGACAATTTCTTTGAAGGTTGTGTATTAACCTTGAAAGGGTCATGGAAATGGGTCACTAGGTTCTGGTAGGTATTTTGAGAGTTTCATGTTGGTTTTGAGTCCCATGGGAGCTTTTGAACCCCAGAGAGCCAATGCTAATGTGGTTACCCAGGAACTCTTTTTATATGCTGGGTTCTGACAATAAATTTAGATCCACAATTGGGGTAAGCAGCAAGAATAGATTGAGAAGCCTCTACTCAGTATCATTCTTTCACAAATGAAATGCAAATGATGAAATTTATGGGAATAGGTTCTGTATATGCCTGTCAGTATTTCAATATAACCGGTCCCTTCATCAGTTTAATACAGCAAATAATATCTAATTCCATGTTTTCATATTAATTTTCAGTGAAAAAATAAAACAGGAGGATCGTAAGTTGCTTGCAAATCCTTGTACAGTGGTGATTAGTTATTAGCCCTCATTCTGCCCTTGGGGTAATTTACTAAGCATCTTAAGTTCATGTCATGTTATCTTCTGATTTACTAGGTACTATTTCCTATCTTTGCAATAGCCCGTCTGACATTATCTTGGCTCTTATTTCCTGATCTCATGTTACAAGTCGATAGTAAATTCTCCTCCTTTGGTTTTATAGAAAAGCCATGATGACTCTTCTGATATAGTTGACAGTGATAGCTTTGCTTGGGTAGAAATGGCCTAACCAAGATATAAAAAGGGCCACATAAAATCGGATAGGGGGGCGACAGCAGGCCTCTGGGCCAATACTAATCAAACCCTTATCTGAAAGAATTACCTGAATACCAACCCTTATCAGCACTAATAAATTGAAGAAGAAAAAAAAAACATTTTCCCTAGATTCACTAAGCTTTAGAGGGACTTCTTTCTCACATTCCCTCACATTGAAGCAATGCCAAACAATAGTTACATTTCTAAACTCCAGTTCCATCCAGAGCATAAACCAGAGATTAAATATTTAATTTCTTCAAAAGGTAAATTATAATTTACCATTTATATAGCACTGAATGTAATTACACATTTCCCCATATTGTCACATATAATTCCAAGCACCAGCTCCTTCTTTTACCGTCATTGTGGGGATGCTATCTTATAGTTTCTGTCCTGAATAGGTGTAAGGGTGTGTAACAATTGTTGTCTTTTCTTTGTTATTCAGTAATTGGTCACGTTTGACGTTTCATAACTCACATTTTAAAATATATATTAATATAAAAATGTAGGTACATCCATACTGGCAAATTATAACAGAACTAATTTAGCTTTTGCTATCATAAGTAAGAAATGTTTGTAATTGACTTAAATGCACTATTTTTTCTACCACAAGTAGTCCAGAGTCCAATTTTATGTTTGAATATAATATCATACTGGAATATAATATTTTCTGTTGCTCTATATAATCACACAGTTATGTTATGACATTATGTGATAAACTAGTCCTTTAAAATTTTACACATGTACTGATATGTTTTTGAAAAATAATATCACAGTATGATCAAACTATAGACGGCCTATGAGCAGTTAAGTTGTTTTTACTAGAGACTGCTACCTGGGAGCTTGCTATTTCTATGTAAATCTGTAGTAATATATCCTATTACTTTTATGTGGTGCCAGTTGCATTGCATTGAAGCACTTTGATGTCTCTTGAAATTCAGAATAGGAAATTTGCTGTTCAAATATGAAGCTTATAGATTCCTTGACCACTTTATTATGCCACTAACATTTGTATTAAGTATTGAAACCTTAGAATCTACTGATAAAATACATTAATCTTGTGAATTATTCTAGTTTGCATCCAAGACTTCATTTATCGGGCTGCAATATGGACATCTCAATCATGGTAATGATATTTTTCAGAAAAAGTCTGTTGAAATGAGTGTTTTATATAGTGCAAAGCACGGCTGCATGTAAATTTACAACCTTGATTGTTTGAAATATTGATCTGCCACTGATTATTTGAACATGTTATTTTACTTGCCTTCATTTACAGAAAAAGTAATATTTCCTTTCTATCTTTTTCTTTAGATGCTGTCATGTTACAATATATTAATCAGATCAGCGCAGGCCTTACTGCTGAACTCACTGGGTATAAAATATAATTCTGAAGGATATCAATTGCAAAGCATCCTGGGAATCCATTTGGATAAAAGGTGCTATATAAATGCAAATGCATTATTTATTGTTATCACTGAGCAGAAGCAACAGCTACAGTATGGTGCACATATAGTAATTTGAAAGGTAGCTTCATAACCAGGATGAAGTTCTTCTGAAACAAAAGCAGCAATAAATGTGCATGCTACACACGCTCTTATCTGAAGTTTCAATCCTCTGCCAACTGCTTTTCTAATCACACAATGCATATGCAATTAAATAGCAAACAAAACAACATTAATTTAGGTTCCTTTCAGCAGGGTATTACAATAGTTCTGTTTAAATGAAATTGCAGTTATGCCAACATGTAATTTATTCATCCCAGACTGTCAATTTTCCTTTGCTAACACAGTAATTACAAGAGAGGCAGACTGGACCACAGACTGAGTGACCTCCTCCCAGCCCATTCCTAGGGATATGTGACCCATCCATATGCTAATTAAAGTGAACATTTAATTACAAGGAATTGTTCTAATTCACTAAGTCTAATGTGTTTTTATTCAGCCTAAAACTAATAAAATGTAATTAATCCTTTCTTGTCATCTAATGGAATCAGACACTGTCCCCACATCATTTAACTTCCTTTTACAGGTAATTAAAACAAGACAGAAACAAAGAAGGTGCAGAATGATCAACATTAACGAGATGCCTGTGTAGGTGAGCAACTGGTAAATGCAATGACATGATTCATAAACATCATGGTTCGGTGTAATGGATGTTTTATCTCCTCTTACTGGAGAGCCATATAAAATGACACCATATAATTAACACACAAGAGAATCCAGTGGCAGCATGTTAAATAGTTAAATGTTGTAATATGCTGTACAGCTAAACAGGTCCTAGGCATAAGAGTGAGATAGTAACCTCCTAATAGCTTGTATAAAACAATCTGTACAAATCCCAAGGAGCAGCGCAAGTGTAAATAAAATATAATGAAAGAAAATAGAAAGACAACAGCTTCTAGCACACATTATCTATATTGAGAGAAATTGGGCTTATATCTCATTAGCATTCATTAATAAGATGTTACCCTAGTTTTAGTAATGTTGATAGCGTGCTATAAGGCACTGTCATTTTTTGTTTGCATGTGATATACAGGTATAGCCACTGCAGATACTTCAGCTCTGTTGCGTTGGTGATGAAGTCATATTAGGTCTAGCTCATGGCATAGGTCACATGTATGACTGATAATGAAGAAACATTTATGAAAATTTCACGTTGATTGTACAGTGGAGCTATACAACCTCTTGCGTTTTGTGTTTAATAATTTCAATTGTTAATATTATGCTCCACTGACAAATGTATGTGAATAAGTGCAATACTTTGTTTTTATTCCAACAGCAATGCCTTACTGTGCAGTGCCTTCTAGATCTCACTCCACCAGCTGTATATTATCTAAAACAGATGTGCATCATTTCATTTCATTCTTCCCATGTTAAAAACCAAAGATACCTTCAATGTTATCTAGGTTAGATAATGGGAACTCACCCAAATACCCTTTTGTAGTCGAATCAGCTGTAATCCATGTGTCCTGTACTGCTGCATGTGATCAAGTGTTCAACTTCTCTGTCCTACAGAATGTTTTTCATGGAGTATCACAGCCCTCTAAACAGGCAAAAGAGACATTCATTACGAAAGACCTCTTGTTGAAATAGGCCTGGGTGCAGATGGGAAACTTGAACAGCTCTCACTTTCCTTTAAAAGTCTCTATATTATCCTGAAACCTGAGATTTTTTTCAGGTCTTTTTTCTTGTGGGGATTTGTGGGAGCTTTTTAGCAATGAAAGTATTTGAAGAGACTCAGGGTGCAAAAGATCAGTCTACTGAAATTATTCTGTCAACAGCTTTTTGAGGGTAACTTTTTTTTCTAGTGAAAAAAGACTAGCTGCGAGATAAGTACTGTGAGCTAATCTGAAAAGTTATCAATGTCCTATTGTTTATTGTGAGAAATGTCTAGCCTTTTCAATACCGGACTAGACTTTTACAGAAAAAAAAAAAATAAATAGCTTGAACGCAAGTAGAGATGAAATAGTGATATGGAGTGTCATCATAAAGAGTTGTGTCATCGGAATGGTAATTATAAGGAATAAAAACAGACAAAGCTGATGAACACAATTGTGAAGATCAAACCAATGGAAATGGACACTACTTCATAACACAGACTCTTGTATAGCTGAAAGTCATGTTTTTTCTATTTTGGTTTGTTCTGATACTTAAACAGTATTCTATCTGTTGGTCTGGACAAGAGCACCTGTGATATTTGGCGCCACATAGAATCCTCTTCCTCAGGGCCCTTTCCCAGTATAAATTATTTAATACATCTACCGATACAGCTTTTATTCCATTTTAAGTACCCTTCTTCAGGTCAGAAAGGAAGTGTTAAAAAAGTATTTTTCATTTGGAAATTGCATGAATATTAACATTATGGAAAAGGGTCAATAAAATAGTTTAGCTATCAATGTATTTGGCTACATTAATATTTTTATTAATATTTCAATTTAAATAGAATTGGTCTAATTTTTAAAGAGTCAGTGGTGCCATTATTAACTGAACATCATAATAAGGTATTTCATAACCTCTTCTGGGCTGCTGGAGAGCATTATTTAGCTTTTTAGCTACAGAAAGGTTTATATTTCCTGGACAGACTTATCAAAAGCCTGCTGCAGCTTTGAATAGCAGCAAAACTTTACAATCTTTATGAAACGAAAATACCTCATTATCACATCCTTCTGTAAAAGAAAATAAAACTCTGAAGTGCATATGATTTGAGTGGTAACTTGTTTTGATTGAAAAAGCTGATTAGCATTTTTTGTAAGGAAAAATGGAATAAAATGTTAAACCATTTTATATTCTTCCATTATCATGTTTTTATTTACATAGACTTCACCTAATGATAGGGCAACAAGTTATCTCACATCTATTCATCCATTTGCACAAAATCTCCAGTATTGAATTGCAAACAACACAAGTTCAATGAAGTTTCAATATTTTCTTTACAACTTAGCTCTCACAGAGCAGTCTGCCAGTAGCTTTAACTTGTTTTCTTATCACATATTGCAGATACAATTTTTTTTTTAAAGTCTAAGGACCTTGATAAAAAATGTGGCTTTGACACAATGCTATTCATTATTTATTTGTTATTCAATTGATTTTGATGGGTGGCACTGGAGCTCGGACATATTATAAAAATTCTTCTAAATCTAGACAACCATTGCTTTGTAGGGATTAGGGATACTTCACATTTGCATTGATATAAAAATTAAGAAAATGCAAGCACTTTCTCTTTTGGGTCACACAGATAAATACGCAAGGTAAATATATGCCTCTCCCTCCTATGCAGGACAGGAACATATATTTCCCTTCCCTATATAAGACCCCTCCTTCATCTGCAGGTCAATGTTGTTCCTGTCCTCCTCCTATTGCATCTGAGAAAGGGTATTTTTTCTTTTTATCAAAGGATACTTTCAAAGCTGATTCAAATGTTTAACTGATCAGGAGGCTTGTCCCTGTCATCCAATAAGCACTAAGATATATGTATAACTAATATTTGTCTTCCGATAGAGTTCCCTTCCTGTTATTTTTAATGACGTTTAAGCAGGTTTAACTTCATATTTTTTATTCAAAACATAACTTTGGTAATATTTAAAGTATGCTTTTTTACATGCTTGAAAAAAGAACAGTGTTCCATGTTTCTTTAAGATATTTATTTATTTTTGGACTCACTTGATCCTATCCAGAAAGATTTACCCTCTATCTTCCTGGGTATTGGACCCACCTTAGGCCTCCTGTTGAGCTTTCAACAATCCTTCTTTTGTTAGCCATATGGAGAAAATTTGCAATGCATGTCTTTATATGGTGTCCATGAGATTTATAGATATATGTTTATATGCCTTATTACCTGTAAATTAATATTATTATTATCTTTATTTGTAACACGCCAATGTAGCGCTATACACGGGTTAAGTACATGGCAAAAACAAAATTAACACATTACAAGGAATGGAGGGCCCTGTTTTTGAGCTTAACATCAAATGTACATAGAGCTTGTTTGCAATGCACTGACATATGATTGAAAACTGGCAAACTTACAATCTAAAGGGTTTAGGTGTGATACAAGAGGGTGGCATTGCGAAAGCAATTTGTTTAATCAAGTGGAGGTGTCTGTGTGTTGTACCTTAGATTGTGGGTGCAAGTGTTATTAAGCTGTGGAGTGTGCAATTGTGCATATTAAGGCTGAGTGTGATAAGCTTTTTTAAACAGATGTGTTTTTAGTGATTTTTTAAATATTTTGAGGCAGGAAGATAATCTAATGGAGCGGGGCGAGGAGTTCCAGATACTAGGGGCAGCACGAGAAAAGTCTTGATGGTGGGAGTGAGAGAAGAAGGTCATTAGCAGAACGAAGGGGGCGGTTGGGAGAGTATTTCGAAATTGAGCAGAGATATCAGAGGGTGCACTATTTTTGAGGGCTTTATATGTTAGGGTCATAATTTTAAATTTGATTCTGGAGGCTTTGGGAAGCCAGTGGAGTGATTGACAGAGAGGAGCTACAGACACTGAGTCTTTAGTATAGCAGAGGCGTTCTTTATGGATTGCAGTGAAGACAGGTGAGAGAGAGAGAGCTATGATGAGAGAGTGTATTTGAATTTTAGCTGTGTCTTCTGTAAGATAGTGAAACATTTTGGAGATGTTTTTTAGATGAAGCTGACAAGATTTTGTTATTGATTGTATGTGAGGAATAAAAGAGAGGGAATGGTCCAGCAGGACCCCAAGACAACGGGCCTGGGAGGTGGGAGTGATGATGGCGTTGTCAACAGTGAGAGATAAGTGAGGAGTGGAAGCTGTAGTAGAGAGTAAGGAGTTCTGTCTTAGACATGATGAGTTTGAGTTGAAGGGCAGACATCCAGGAGGTGTGTTACAGAGGCAGTTGCCAACTAGAGCTAAAAGAGTGGGGGATAGATGTGGTGCAGAGAGGGAGATTTGATTGTCATCTGCATAGAGATTGTCATGGATGTAGCATGCCAAGACATAAGCTGGGCAATCCCGTACAGACTGATGCCCTCAGCCTTATAAGATAGGCTTATTGTGCCAGGGAAAAGGGGCCCACTGAGATGGGTTAACATTGAGGATGATGTGATTTATTTGTTATTCCTTGTTATGCCTGGGTGCCACTGAGCCCATACCGTGGTACCCATGTTTATAGTTGGGGTGTGCGTATGAAATGAACATGATAGGAGTGATGGGATATATGTCTGTGTTGTGCTTGGGAGGGCGGGGGGGGGGGGGGCTAGCACTTACAAGGGAAATATTGTATATGCCCAATATTTCATAGTAATGGACTAGTCCCTTATTAACAAGATTAGGGAGATAATTGACCCCTTGGAGTCACATGACACCAGTATCTCTCTCTATGTATGACAAGCCTCAGACTGGTGTTTCCAGGCCTATTGTATGTAATTGCCCCTTACCAAGAATACATCAGTGGAAAGGGGAGACAATGGGTGATTGGCAGGCAGGGCTGATAAAGTGAGCTAGAAGGATTGGGTGTAACCATCGATGCACAGTTGAATTGATTGGTCTGTTGTCGCTAGAATGTGGTATAAATATGTCTGATGGTTTGAGTAAAAAAGTTGTTATTACTGGTTCACATAATTAAAGTGTGAATTTCGTTACGGATGCTGGTTCCTGGAGTAAGTTCTTTTACGTTCCTTATGCTACAAAACCCCACAGACACCTCTCAGTCTAACCTAAGGGCTGAAAGTTCTTCCTGTTGTAAAGAGGTAAAACGAACCGGTCACACCTGTGGGGAGAGGTTTGAGAGATGATACTGAAATCCAAGGGATTGTATTAGGGTACCAAGAGAGAATGTGTAGATGAAAAAGAGGAGGGGGCTTAGGACTGAACCTTGGTGTACACCAACAGACAGAGGGAGAGGTGAAGAAGAGGTACCAGAGAAGGAGACACTAACAGCCTTATTAAATTGTCATTCATTCAATTTAAAAGGGCTCTATTTAAGCACATAGCTTATTTTTTTTATAGAAGCTTTTAGTTAGTGAAGACCTTGCTTTTGGATAGAAGTTCACTAACTAAAAACTTCTGTAAAAAAATATGCTGTGTGCTTAAATAGAGCCCTTTTACATTTACATTTTGAATCACAATTTAATAAGGCTGTAAATGTACAATGTTCTAGGTAGGATGTGAGCCATAAAAGAGCTGTGTTATGGATGCCAAAAAAGCGGAGATTTTGCATTAGAAGAGGGTGGTCATCTGTATTGAAGGCCGCAGAGAGGTCCAGAAGAATTTGAATAGACAATTAACTCATTGATTTGGAGGTTAGCAAGTCATTGGTGACTTTTGTGAGGATTGTTTCTGTACAGTGATGGGCCCAGAAGCCAGATTGGAAGGGGTCAAGAAGGGAATTGGAGGAAATAGATTGAGCGAGGTGATTGTGCACAAGCTGCTCAAGCAGTTTAGAAGCCAAGGGAAGTAGAAAGATAGGGCAATGGTTGGAGGCAGAAGCTGGCTCATATGAGGGCTACTTAAGAATGAGTGTAATTATAGTGTGCTCTAAAGAGGATGGAAACTTGCCAGTGTTTAGGGAGCGGTTGAATAGATGTGTGAGAGCTGGGATAAGTGTGGTGGATAGGGGAGGAATTAGCTGTGATGGAATAGGATCATGTGGTCAAGTTATAAGGGGAGAGGTTGATAATAGAGTAGATACTTCATCCTCGGTTACAGGGTCAAAGGAGTCCATAGTGGACGAGGCATTGGGGAAGGTTAAGGGCTGGGTGTTCTCAGTTTGTTGAGAGGAGGGTGAGTTAGGGCCACACTTGGAGGAGAGTTCATTTTTGATGGTTTATTTATTTTTAATGATTATTGCAATATAGTTAATTAATTTGCTAGAAATATAACATAAAACAAATTACAAGTAAAAGGAGGTCTGCAAATTTGCAAAGGTAATTGTTATCATTGAGCTTTGCTTGAGCTTTTCTAAAAAACAAAACAAAAACCAAAGTCACAGGTGCTCAATCAGAGAACAAACTAACCTTAATAGCTTAGTTCTATGGACACGGGGACCCACTCTGGTTTATTCACCATTACAACTCCTGACTGGTACAGTGGACCCCCAAATTGAGAAAGCCTTCCTGGGCCTAAAGGTTGCCCTAACATCCCACCCATCCTAGTTGCCCCTTTTTTGGTGCAGACAGATGCCTCCACCTATGACATCTGGGCTGTTTTGATGCAGGTAGATGCCAAGGTCAAGGAACACCCCATTGCGTACCTGAGAAGTAGTGCCTGGCAGTTGTCTGGGCCTAAAGAAACTACAGCCCTACTTTTTGGTCAAGAATTTGTGGTTGTGACAGACCACAAAACATTATGCTGGCTCAATAGGGTGGTCGAAGACAATGGCTGTGTGTTGAAATGGTGCCTAGTCCTGCAGATTCATAACTTTATTATCCTATACAGGCAGGGTATAGCTCATCTCTATGTTGATGATCTCTCCAGGCAATTGGACACCTCAGATTGCACCCATGACCTTTTTGGATTCTTGAATTGCCTGATGACTGGAAGGGGGGAGTGATTGTAACAAAAGCCTTGGAAATCCTGAAGTGAATTGCTGTGGTGTTACCAAGGAAACTTTAGCTTTTATGTGTCAGTTACTATTATTTTTTTTTATCCTATTCTATATATATGAGTACCTCATATCTGTCTATACTCCAGCTCAGTATTTTTAACTTACAATTGTTTACAATTGAGAAACACAATTCCTTATATATAGCACTCCTTAATTTACAAATATTAGGTTATAAAAAGACTATTCTCATATATTACATAATGGTTCTCTTAAAATGTCTTACCCTAAGAAAAAATCATGTTAAAATAGACTTTTGAGACACAGGTAATAAACTAGAAGCTGAAATATTCTATATACTATCTAATATATGTCAGGTATAATTGTGAAAAGTGTACCAAAAATAATGAATATATGTGATTAGAAATATCTAAGACAAATAGGTGTATATACCAAATAAGATAAAATACATTATTCACTGGATCTACGTATTATTATTTTTTTGGGAAATATAAATCTCAAAATGTCTACGTTACGTAGTAGTGTATGTTTTTGTATTCATTGTTAAATGTATTTGTGTTCCCAACTAGTAATATAAAACCATTCACATGGAATACTTTGTATCAACACCAAATTGTGGCTTCTTGAGTTTGCTACTTTTTAAATTGCTGCAATATCTATATAGATGTATTACCTAGCACATTTTTGGTTTCCAAAAACTGAACTTTGGGGTAGGACTGAACCTTGGGGTATGCCAACAGTCAGAGGAGTGGAGAAGAAGATGTGTGGAGACATTTGATGGGATGAGTAGAGAATGGTCAACTGTATAGAAGCAGGAGAATTAGTAGAGAGAAGCGATTCTTTGACTTTTTTGTGAGCTGTCTCTGTGGAGTGTTTAGGGAGAGGCTGAATAGATGTGTGAGAGTTGTGATGGGTGTGGTAGAGAAGGAAGGGATTAGCTGTGATGGAATAGGATGAAGTTGTAAATTGAGAGGCTGATAGACCAGAGGTTTTAGGGTCAAAGGAGCCCAACGTAGATGTGGAATTGAGAAATTATTATTATTATCATTTATTTGTAATGCACCAACATATTCCGTAGCATTATACATGGGTTACAATCTACGCAAAAAAAAAAACAGCAGTATTAACACAATGTAAAGGATGGAGGGCTCTCTCTTTGAGCTTAGAATCCGGTATCCAAAGTGCTTTCTCCAAATCACCTTGCCAGATTGAAAACTCAAAAACTTACAATCTAAAAAGAAATGCCAAAGACCTGGTGATATAGATTAGTTGAGAGGAGTGTGGTTTTGAGTCACGTCAAAAGGATAGTTTGTTCGTGATATCATTGATTTGGCAAAGTCAGACCATGAGACTGGAGATGGGGGTGAGCAGAGCAGAGTGTTGAATGCAGTGAACAGTTGTTTGTGGTTGGAGGACAAAGTAGATATTAACAAAGAAAAGTAATGCTATTTGGCAAGATTGAGGGCAGTAGGAAAAGAAGTAGGAGAGAAGAATAAACTCATAATACAGGAAGCCTGGTAAGTAAGCAATTTTCTCCATGGTCAATCAGTTCTGCTGCTCTCTTGAGAATGTGTGTTTGTATAGTGTATGGTTGTGTACAAGAGGGGGGGTGATGGCCTGTACTTATGGACGCAAGAGTGTCAAGCTTTGAAGTTAATAAAGCGGGGGGGGGGGAGTATTTAATCATCTGCTGATTTTGAATGTTTGTCCACTGACAAAGAAATGATTAGTCTATAATTTTAATGGTAGGTGTATTTTAACAGTGACAGTGACAGAATAACAAACAAAAAAAAAACTAGAAAAACTCATGTCAAAAACGTTATAAATTGATTTGCAGGTCAGTGAGGGAAATAAGTATTTGACCCCCTATCAATCAGCAAGATTTCTGGCTCCCAGCTATCTTTTATACAGGTAATGAGCTGAGATTAGGAGCACTCTCTTAAAGGGAGTGCTCCTAATCTCAGCTTGTTACCGTATAAAAGACACCTGTCCACAAAAGCAATCAATCAGATACCAAACTCTCCACCATGGCTAAGAACGAAGAGCTGTCCAAAGATGTCAGTGACAAGATTGTAGACCTACACAAGGCTGGAATGGGCTACAAGACCATCGCCAAGCAGCTTGGTGAGGAGGTAACAACAGTTGGTGTGATTATTCGTAAATGGAAGAAACACAAAATAACTGCCAGTTTCCCCCAGTCTGATGCTCCATGCAAGATTTCACCTCATGGAGTTTCAATGATCATGAGAATGGTGAGGAATCAGCCCAGAACTACACGGGAGGATATTGTTACTGATCTCAAGGCAGCAAGACAACAATTGGTAACACACAGGGCTGTGAAGGACTGAAATCCTGCAGTGCTCGCAAGGTCCCCATACTCAAGAAAGCACATGTACATGCCCATCTGAAGCTTGCCAATGAACATCTGAATGAGGAGAACTAGGTGAAAGTGTTGTGGTCAGATGAGACCAAAATCTAGCTCTTTGGCAACAATTCAACTCACCGTGGTTGGAAAAGGAAGAATGCTGCCTATAACCCCAAGAACACCATCCCACCGTCAAACATGGAGGTGGAAACATTAAGCTTTGGGGTTGTTTTTCTGCTAAGGGAACAGGACAACTGTACCACATCAAATGGACGATGGATGGGGCCATGTACCGTCAAATCTTGTGTGAGAACCTCCTTACGTCAGCCAGGGCATTGAAAATGGGTCATGGATGGGTATTGCAGCATGACAATGACCCAAAACACACAGCCAAGGCAACAAAGGAGTGGCTCAAGAAGAAGCACATTAAGGTCCTGGAGTGGTCTAGCCAGTCTCCAGACCTTAATCCCATAGAACATCTGTGTACGGAGCTGAAGGTTCGAGTTGCTAAACATCAGCCTTGAAACCTTAATGACTTGGGGCCTCATTCTATTAGCGGCCGTAAATCGGCCGTAAGGCTGCGATTCCATGCAGGGGTTCTGTTAACTCGCGATTCTATTATACGGCCCCGCAAGGATCTCCTCTTACAGCCGGCCGCATATCTTGGAACCGGCCGTAATCTCAGAAATCTAAAAACACAAAAATAAATTCAAGCCTGCACTGTAAAGCTCTGTAAATGCTAGGGATCATATTGGGGGACATGAGGATTAAAAGAAACCCACTCTCAAGCTTGCACATCAGCCCAAACCCGAGTTCAAATTAACTGTTTATTTTCCGGCTGCGGCGTGGGCGGGTCTGAAGTGCTCCAAGCACTCTGGACTTTTTACATGGATATTTTACGGAAATTAAAAATAAAATATTTTACGGATTTGAGTATAGGATAATTATGTGCTATTTTTTCTAACACCTAAAATCCCTTTATAGTCTTCTCAAAGTGCAGGATGGCTTTATTTGAGCTATTTTATGTGCTTAATTGGTGCTAGCGGGACCTCTTTCCTGCAAGTAAGCTGCGGTTAGTTTTTAGCCTTGCAGAGAGGGTTCCCGGAGCTATTGAATTGCAAATAGGAATTTCTTACGGCCGAAACTCTTGCGGACGTTTTAGATCAAAGGCTTTCCTCTGGCGTGAGCGGCCGCAAGAGATAGCAAGGCACCGGCCGCAAGCCTGCCGGAGTCCCCGGCCGTAAGGGAATAGAATAGCCGAATAGCTTGCGGCCGGTCCTTGCGGCCCCGCAACGGCTGCGGCCGCTAATAGAATGAGGCCCTTGGAGAGGATCTACAAAGAGGAGTGGGACAAAATCCCTCCTGAGATGTGTGCATACCTGGTGGCCAACTACAAGAAACGTCTGACCTCTGTGATTGCCAACAAGGGTTTTGCCACCAAGTACTAAGTCGAAGGGGTCAAATACTTATTTCTCTTATTGACCTGCAAATCAATTTATAACTTTTTTGACATGCATTTTTCTTTTTTGTTATTCTGTCTCTCACTGATAAAATACACCTACCATTAAAATTATAGACTAATAATTTCTTTGTCAGTGGAGAAATGTTCGAAATCAACAGAGAATTAAATACTCCCCCCCCCCGCCCCACTGTATGTTGTTGCACTGTAAGGCATGGGGGGATGGGAAGGTGTTGTAGTACTCTAGAAAATTGTTGTGGGTCAAATGATTGGATGTTTTTATAGGTTCTGGTGGAGGGAATTAATGAAGGGCAGTGAGCAGAAGGTGTAATGAGGTTGCAGGTTAGGAGGTGGTGGTCAGATAGAGATAGTGGGGAGATAAAAAGATTGGAGATTGTGCAAAGGTTGATAAGGTCAAGGGAGTGTCCATCATGGGAGTTGGGGTCTCTGTTCATTGTGAAAGGCCAAGAAAAGAGGTAAGTTAAAGTACTTGTAAGGCTGTACGTGAGGTGAGTGTGTCACAGGCAATGTTAAAGTCACCAAAATAAGTGTAGGTGGACTAGAGGAGTGAAAATGAGGAAGCCAAGCAGCAAAATGATCAAGAAATTGTGGGCGTTCCAGGTTTGAAGTTAACTGTAACTTGTAACTTGCAGAGAGATGGGTAAGAAGAGGGGAATATTGTGAACTTCAAAGGATGAGATTTTGAAGGAGGGAGCCAGGGGTATGCAGCGAAATGTGCCTAGTGAAGAAAGTTTGTTTGCTTGTTCCAGGCCTAGGGGTGTGACTGAAGTGAAAGCCACCATATGAAAGCACTTAAGGGGAGTAAGTATCTGGTAGACTAAGCAAGTTTTTGTGACAGACAACATATTAAGGGATGTAGAAATAAATAGATCACGTATGGAGGTAAGTTTATTGCAAATGGAATGTCTGACCTTATCAGGAAAACCTGAACATTAAATAAACTTAATTGCTACAAGTGCCCAGTAGTAAATTGCCATGTACATCAAGACATATGACGCAGTGTAGATACACAGATTAGATATAACAAAAAATATGTGGATATGGATTTAAAAGCAGGCAAAATAAGCTGTTTCATAGAAAATCAAGATTAAACTGCAAGTGATGATTTATGATCTGGTGTATAAAGGAATATTATTAATTGTTGTTTTATGGCATATTCTCTTTATTAGGATTCAGGCATTGTATTTTTACACTAGTAACATGTTAATGGTTAATTCATGGATATTCTTATTAATGAAGTTCTACAGTAATAGTTCAAGGTGTCTTTATACATGTTCTCATACAACTTCTTTGCAGTCCCTCATTTATGCACACACACAAATCAAAGTGTTTTAGATTACAATTATTTTTCTTTTAGAAAGTTAATCTTTATTCAAATATACTTTGTTCAGAGTTTCCAATTTAACAGTTCAGTAAATGTATTTATTTTATAAAATGTTATTCAGTTATTCAGATGTGCAATACCTACATTTAAAACCAATACAGAATCTTTTTAAGCACTGGTGGTATTTATCAATGTAGGTATTGGGAACAAGCATAATATATTCAGAATACTATTTGTATTATTAATAGTATTGTTGAAATGGTAAATTCTGTAGGACAATTATGTTGCCATGCAACCTTATTTAACAAGGAGAAATCATGATACAGGTCATACAAATGCCTTGCATTTCTTCCAGAACATGTTTTCTCTCCATTGTCCTTGGAAGTAGATGCTATTCCGTCAGCACAAGCGATTCGTTGCATGTAGTTTATGTTAACAAGACAGACCTATTGAAAGCAATCTCAACAAGCTCATTATTTAAAGCTATTCTACTCAATGGGTAATAACATTCTACAATTGTAGGCCAGGCACTTTCTTGGCAGTAATGATGACATTTTGGTTAGTATTATTGAGGCCTACTGTATGAGTAGCAGAGAACATCATACAAATGAAACAGAAACTTTCTGGATGGAAATATAGAAAAGTATGTAAGCTTTTAGTCAGTCGAAAGATTTCAATTTAGAAACACACACACTGCTGAATGGTATATTTTGTTGTCCCGGAGGAATGGGATGTTCACAGTAATTTTCCACTTGTATTTTGTGAAGCTTAGTTTTATGTTGCAGAAAGATTGTACCATTTGTGTAATCTGCGACTCTCTGGCCATTGGTAATGGACTGAGTGAAACAGTAATTATTTGGTTGAAAACATAAATTGCAGTCAAATGTACAGTATGTGAATAACAGAAGACTACAATATTCTCATTGTACTGGATCGAAAGCTTTAGAAAATATTTTGCAACATGATTCTAGGATCTAGATGAATTCTCATGTTATGAAGAGGATAGCTTTGGATCCATGTTTGCTTATTTTTAAAAAAAATATCAAGAAGATATTTTGTGATAGAAAGTTAAATAGACCATGAAAGTAAGAGTTATTCACATAATAGTATGTCATGCTAAACCTTCTTTTATAACAAGGTTTTTAACTTGATTTTATCAATGGTCTCAGAAGTTGTGGATTGTGCTCATGCAATTTTTTCACTTGTTGTTGACAGAAGCTTCTCCTAAAGTTTCTGTCACACATTTTAACAGTAAACCTGTTGGTTTTTAGAATGTTTTATTGAATGTGTTCCACGATATTACAGTAATTTCCAGCTTTTGTGATGCCTCCAGAAGAGTAGGAAACTGAACACTTTTATATCAAATTGTCTGTTGCATTATATTATCTTACTGCATTCCTGCACAGCATTTTTATCTCTTTTAAAAGTGCTACAGACAATGTTGGAACTTTATAAATAGTGATAAAGAGTAATAATTATGAACAAATATTAATAATAAACACTGGTATCATTATATTTAGTAAAATTTTCTGATGCATCTTATAATACATTAGTATATCAAAAGTTAAATTGAAAATCAAATGCTTTGAATGTCCCTTCTGCATATAACAGTTAACAAATAGCACATTGTAAACATTGAGATAGCATTTTCCTAAAACAATTATACTTGAGAGATTAGTGTTGACATGAAGTTCACTGCATAGTTCCACATTCTCTAGAATCATGATTCATTTCCCCCCTACTGTAAAACACAACACTATGATGGTAGTGGTAATATGTATGATGGTGGTGGTAGCATGTAAGAAGAGATCAGGCTGTACTAGAGAATAAGATGCTTTGATAATGGGTACTGTTACAAGAAAACATATTACATAGTACCAAACAACACCATGCAATTTATAGGGCATACCAACTGGACAAGCCAGTGCACACAATGAACACCACAGAGGACATAAAAGACCACTGCAGGTCCAGAAAACAAAAAACTTGTTTGTCAAGTATCTAACCAACAAACAATATTTGTTTTTGTTCAGTCTTTGTTCAATCAGTCGTGTTTGGCTCTTGGTGACCATATGGACGCAGTACGCCAGGCATATCTGTATGTGTTTGTGGTCGTGCTTATCCATATGGTTTTCTTGGCAAGGATACTACAGTGGGTTGCCAGTTGTTTCTCAAGTAGACAGCAATTTTCTGACCTCTCTGCTATGACCTGACCATCTTGGGTGAACCTACATGATATAGCTCGCAGCTTCATTAAAGTATATAAGCCCCTTCATCACGACAAGGTAGTGATCCAGAAGGGGAACTAGCAATATTAGCAGCTGTGAAAGCCATGGGCATGAGTTGCGAGCTCCATTAGGTCTCCATTTGCGATGCTATTCAATTGTCAGGGCCCACAAGGTATTGGCATGATAGCGAAAATCGGAAGCCATGATGTCAGACGTAGCATTTCCGGGCTTGAACATCAAGGCCGTAACTTCTGCGATAGAAACAGCCAATGGAAACAGAGATTGTCATCATGACATCAATGAAATCCAACCTCCAAGCCTGTAGGACTTTAAAGCCTGTGGTACTCTAAAAAATGGAGGTTGTATCCTTGCTGCAGGATCCCCGCAGGGTTCCCACATGAACCTTTTTGATGCAGGGGTCCCCATTGGGACGCACGCAGGGTCACTACATAAACCCCATGATGCAGGGGTCCCAATCAGGACCCCCGCAGGGTCCCCACATGAACCCCATGATATAGGGGTCCGGATTGGGGCCCCCGCAGGGTCCCCACATGAACCTCTTGCTGCAGGGGCCTGCAGCTTACAAATGCGCAATCCCGGGCACTTGGGTACTGTAACTACCCCCACCGCAACTAACATTAACTCCTCTATGCTGTGGGTTCCCCATCGGGACCCCCAAGTGTCCCCACATTAACCCTTGCTGCGGGGGTCCCAATCCGGACCCCTGCAGCATTTAAAAATCAAAATTTCAGGCCGTGGGTCCTTACAAGACTACAATTGTAATTAACTCATAACTCATGGGGCTCTATACAGACTCCAGCGGTGTATCCCATTTTGGTTGGCTCACACCATTTGTGCGTCCTAGTTAGCTGAAATATGATTAACAGCGATTTCAGCCAATCAGAAGGAGCAGTTTGGGTTTTTGATATCGGATTATGTGCGGGAACCTCCATTGGCGGCGGGGAGCTCCTCAGAGGAGGAGCTCCGTTACTACTTTTTTTTAACGTTTTGGGGAGGGGCTGTGCCTGCGCCGGAGGACTGAAGACCAGGGCACCGCTGGAGGGGCATTTTGGCCAGGTGAGTAGACTATTAACCCTTCTTTTTATTACAGGTTGTGAGTATATGTGTATTTACTGTAATGTTATGTTTTATTTTAGGTGTGTCAGAACATCGGCACTTTGTTGGAGGGGCATTTCGGGCAGGTGAGTAGACTATTAACCCTTTTTTTATTACAGGCAGTCAGTATATGTGTATTTACTGTAATGTTTCTTTTTTTGTAGGTGGTACAGGATGTCGGGGCATTGTTGGGGCGCCTTTCCTGGCACAGAGGACTGAAGACCAGGGCATCACTGGACACCACAGGAAGGGCATTTTGGCCAGGTCAGTGGACTAATTAACCTTTTCCTTTTAACAGGTTGTAAGATTATTTTTTATTTTGATAGTGGCGTTGTTTTATGTGTAATTATTTTTTATTTTATGTAGTGCTTTTTTATTTTCTGTCATTAGGTCTAACTGGGTCTAGATACGGTTAAGTGGTTAGTGATAGGGTAAATAGTGTTTTTTTTTTCTGTAATGTGTTTTATTTTTTGTAATTAGTGGGGTGTTAGGGATTTTATTAGGGGTTAGGTAGGTAGTGCAGGGGATTTATAGGGTAGGGTAGAGGGGGTTAATAGGATAGGGGTTTACTGGGTACAGTTGGGGTTAACTAGATTAAGTTAGGGTTAAATAGGTGCAGTGAGGGTTAACAAGATCCAGTTAGAGATAAATAGGTACAGTTAGTGTCAATTAGGTACTGTTAGGGTTAACTAGGTCCAGTTAGGGTTAAATAGATCCAGCTATAGGACAAGATAGGGATAACTGGGTCTAGATAGAGTTAAGTGGTTAGTGATAGGGTTAATTAGGTATGGTGAGGGTTAAATAGGATTAATTAATTAGAGGGGGGTTAATTACTTAGAGGGGAGGTTAATTATTTAGAGGGGGGTTAATTAGTTAGAGGGGTTTAATTACTTAGAGGGGCTTAATTACTTAGAGGGGGAATTAGATAGTTAGAGAGGGGTTAATTTAAATGTATTAGTTTATTGGGCTGGCTAATAGTGTAGTGTAGGGTAGTGCCCTCATGGCACTTATAGTGTTAATGGGAGGGTTAATTATTGTCCCATAAGGGTCTGTATAGACCCTTATGGGACTGATGAGGTTAATTAGGGGCTCATGGGGGTCTGTATAGAACCCCATTAGTGATGGAGTTAATTAGAATTGTAGCGCAGGTCCTTTAAGGACCAGCGGCAGGAAATTTGAATTAGTAAATGCTGCGGGGGTCCCTGCAGCAAGGGTTAATGTGGGGACCCCGCTGTATAGGGGCGGATAAATGTTAGGTGCCACGGGGGTACTTAAAGTAGCCCCGCGGCCGGTGTTACGCATTTATGTTCCACAGGCCATTTAAGGACCCGCGGCAGGAAGTTTACATTTTTAAATGCTGTATCATGGGGTTAATGTGGGGACCCTGCGGGGGCCCCAATTGGGACCCCTGCATTATGGGGGTTTAGTTTAGGAGTGGCGGCGGGGGTTAGCAGCTGTGGGGACATTTAACAGAATCATACGTAAGGGCTTTTCAAGCTCTTACGAGATCTCCTTGGTATCATTAGCTTGTAGTTGGATTTTTGACATTTGCAGGCTTAACGGAGTGATTAAGAAGTGGGAGCCTTGAGACAGTGACAGATCAAAGGATTGAAGGGCATTAACTTGCGATTTTAAATTCGCAATGGATCGCTAGGCATCTCAGGTCGGAGCCAGTAACTCAATCAGAAGCCACAAGAAGTTGCCAATTGAATAGCAAAATAACTTGCGAGCCGGATCTCTAATCTCAGCAAATGATTGAAGTACAGAAATCCATTTTGTGTTTGTTATATCACTTGTTCAGTACAGAATCATGAGGGTTTGTGTTTTGGCTGTCAGTGGAGACAATGGTGGAAAAGACTATGTTAAGATAATTGGATGACTGAAATTGACAACCCTGTTTCCTGGAAGAAGACACCTTGAGTTAGGAAATGCAACCATCTCTCTAGAAATGTAAACACCCTCCATCAATGTATCATGGGTCCACCCAGGATCCAGTAGAAGCATCAGATGGATTTTTTTTCTAATTAAATGCTAGATGTATGACTTTTACCTGCTTAAGTATGCTCTTAGTCTCTTCTTGCTATCCTCTGGAATTCTGCATTTTATTGGACAAATCTTTTCCTATCTCCACTATCTTTTGCTTCCTTCTTACTTGGGTTACTTTCAAAGCCTCATCAGACAGCCAGTTTGCCTTCTTAGAGTCTGATTCAATTAAGCAATCGTAAGTTACTGGAGCCCGTAAGTAAGGCCGTAAGTTAATTTGCTATTCATCTGGCGTCTGTTTGTGGGCTCCAAGCGGGTTACATGTTACAGGCTTGAAAATTTTGTGGTGGTAAAACCCGGAACTTACAGCCTCCCAAAGCCTTTGAATTTTCCTGTCCGCAACAGTTACGATTGCTAAAATTGCAATCGCTATTCCAAAGCTACAATTCCCCAAGCACGCAACTGGTTTCACACCTGTAAACAGCAAATGTGGGATAAAATCCTACAAGTGCAAGAGAGGACACGCAGGGGGTTTAACCCCTGTCCGCAGCACTGTACTGTAAATGCAAATAAAAAATCAATACTGCACTGTAAATGACGGGGAAAGCAATGAAAGACAATATAATTACTGCACAACAGTTTCAAACTCGCAAATCAGCAATATTAAATCATATTTTTGTCATTTCAGGCTTTTAACGATCTCTGGAATCAATGAGTTAAAACATATCAGGACACCCATATGGACTATAACAGTATTGGCATTCATTTGTATTATTTTGTATTTTGAGGGTTTGCGAGTCGGACCCCCAAACCTAATTGATTGACATGTAACCTCCATGTTTTACTTCCATAATGATGGCGGTCTCATTTTCTATTGGCTGTTTCTAAATGGGTAGTTATGGCCTTGCTTAATTGATCATGTTCCCGCCCTGAACTGCTACGCACGAGTGCATGGTTTACAGCTTTGGCATTCAGCCGTAACTTGCGGGCCTCTTTAAATGAATAGCACCAGAATCTAAGAAGAACGGAAGCCAACAGCATGCCCGCAGACATATGGCCAGGATCCCACGAGATGTGGGCTTGCGATTGAATTGGGCGCTTAGTTTTCTTTCTTGTTGCTGTATCCTTTGATAATGTTGCAAACTTTGGTCCAGAGTTCTTTAGACATTCTATCTTCCATGTCTAGTCCCTTAAATGTATTATTTTCTTCTACTACATATTCACAAGGGATATTATTTATTTTGTACCTGCTTGGTCTGATAATTTCCTCTTTTTTCTTCAGTTTAATTCTGAACTTTGAGATAAAAAACTCATGGTCTGAACCATAGTCTGCTCCAGGACTTCTTTTGCTGACTGTATAGAGCTCCACAATCTTTGGCTACAAAGTATATGGTCAGTATAATTTCTATATTGTCCATCTGGTGATGTTGATGTGTAGATTCATATCTAAGTATGTTGGAAGAGAGTGTTTGCTATGACCAGTGAATTATCTTCATATAATTCTACTAATCTCTGACCTGCATCATTTTGTACTCCAAGGCCAAACTTGCCAGTTATTCCAGGTATCTTTTGATTCCCTTCTTTAGCATTCCAATCTTCTATGATGATAGTAACATCTTTTTCTGGTGTTGTACCTATTTCTACGTGTTGATTTTTTTATTTTTTTTTAAATGTGTAAGTGGCCACATCCATTTATTTATTTATTTATTTATTTATTTTTTTATTTATTGGTATCAAAAGTAGACAATTACAATATAAATATATAAAACAGAATACACAGCAAAAAAAAAAAAAAAAACGACAAAAGAAAAAGACAAGACATACATTTACAATACGGATTGTGAACTTGTACCAGAAATTATAATTGCTGGGAGCTAAGTCCCAGAGATATTAAAACTTAGATCATAACCGAGAAAGATCTTTATTTTGATCCCAAATTTTCCATTTGTAAAGTTTTATTTTTATAAGACCTTGCTCTTGAAGAGATTTTTCAAGATTTCTGTTTCTATCTACCATATATGTGATTTCACCCCAAGAGGGAACGGAAGACTGACCCCATCTCCTTGCTATCAACAGTTTAGATGCCATGAATATCTGAAGTAAAAACGCAATTACGTCTAGAGCAAGCTGATTCGAAAAAATGTGAAATAAAACATTTTCTACAGAAAAGGAAATGGTAATGCCCAAAATATTCCTAATATGCCCAAAACAAGTTTCCCAACATTGTTGAATTATCGGGCAACTCCACCATATATGGGCATGTGAACCCACCAAACCACAGTTCCTCCAACAAAACTTCAGATTATCTTTTTTAGTAATCTGAGCCATTTTTGTTGGAACATAATACCATTGAGTACTTAATTTAAAGTGTAGCTCTCTGTATGATGTATTTTTAATTATTTGATCTGTGAGAATAAATGAATCGGACCATTCTTCTTCTGACCAAGAGAGATTAAAAGAATGTTGCCAAATTTTAGATTTGTTAAAAGGGCATTTATCCATTTCCTCCCGCAAGATGTTATAACAATTAGATATTAAGTGCTTTCTATCTTCTAGAATCATTAGTTTTTCAAAAGAAGTTAAAGATCTAACTTTAAAACTAGAATAGATTGAATCTCTGAACGCAGCCAGAAGTCTATTATATTCAAGCCAATTTTTATGAGGAAGCCCAAATTTTTCCTTCAAGTCTTCAAAAGAAACCCAAGAGTTGCCAATATATAAGTCTCTCAAACAACAAATGCCAAATGCTCTCCATCCACCCAAAAATGATAAGTTCAATTCTCTCTCTAATAATAAAATCGGAAGGATAGGGCTAGGAAAAGGCATTAATTGAGATCTCAATTTATGTTTATCCCAAAATTCAAGTATTTCACGAACAATATCAGAACCATCTAAAAAGAGTTCTTTTTTTAACTCCTTCCTAAACATCAACCAGCCTAAAGAATCCTTAACTACTGAACATCTTTCAACCTGCAGCCAACCTGCCACTTTCAAACTTTCTATACATTTGACTGCATGTGAAAACATTGTAGCATCATGATAGGTCTGAATCATTGGGTATGCTAGTCCCCCTTTTCTAAATGTTCTGGAAATTATAACTTTCTTTATTCTTTTGTTTTTCCCCTGAAAGATAAATTTGTCTATTATTTGTTGAAAATGTACTATAAAAGTTTTGGATAAAGGTATAGGAATAGATCTAAATATATAGCTTGATCTTGGAAGAAGCGACATTTTGGCTGCTGCTATTCTAGCTGTTAAAGTTAAATTCAAAGGTCTCCAAGAGGAAACAAGTTTATTTAATAGCTCCTTATAGTTGTTTTTAATTATTAACTGGATAGAATTATAAAATTTGATTCCCATATGAGTTATGGTATTAGAATGCCAATTATACTGGTAGATGGATTTCAAGTAATCTTTTTCCGGACTGGCTAAATTAAGAGCCAAAACCTGTGACTTGGAGATATTAATTTTATAGTTAGAGGCTTTGGAATATTTATCTATTATTACATGCAAAGTTTTCAAAGAGTCAATGGGGTTAGACACAAACACAACCGCATCATCGGCATACAGCATTATTTTATGCTGTATCCCACCAACTGTAATTCCATGAATAGAGGGGTTATCTCTTATAGAAACCGCCATGGGCTCCATTATCAATGCAAAGATTATCGGAGAGAGGGGACACCCCTGTCTCGTTCCATTAGTAACTGCAAATCTCGGCGTTTTAAACCCATTTCCAATGACCGAAGCGGATGGGGAAGAGTATAATGCTCCAATGGACTTAGACCCAAAAGAGCCAAGGCCATATTTCTGGAGTACACACCTGATAAAATCCCATCCGACCCGGTCAAAGGCCTTCTCTGCGTCCATTGAAACACTGTTGGGAGAAGTTTGTGTTTAGAATATGAAATCAAATCCAACATGCGTCTGGTATTGTCAGAGCCCAAACGTCCCCGTACAAATCCAGTTTGATCTATTGATACAAGTTTGTGAATAACCTCACTCAATCTATTCGCCAGCATTTTAGCATAAATGTTTACATCAACGTTCAAAAGTGAAATGGGGCGGAAGTCTTTACATTCCAATATACCTGTGTCTTTTTTTGGTATAGTGATAATCAGCGCCTCTGACATTTCTGAAGGAATATGTCCCTTTCTTTTAATCTCATTGAAAAGATTTTTTAAATGGGGGACTAGGGTTGTTACCAAAGACCTATAGTAATGATTTCCAAAACCATCTGGGCCTGGGGCCGTACCCAACTTCAATTTAGAAATAACGTCACAAATCTCTTTTTCAGAAAAATCATTATTTAGTGTTAAAACTTCCTCTGGTGAAACTTGCGGCAAATCTATTTCATTCAAAAAATGTTGAATGACCTCCAGAGATCGCTTCTGAAAAGAAGGATCCAATTCCAAATTATATAACCTAGAATAATACTGTTCAAATGCTTCTGCTATCTGGACTGGATTATTAAGATAGGTTCCATTGTGATAAATATAATCAACCCTTTTTTTAGTAGCATGAGATCTAAGTTTATTTGCTAAGATTTTACTTGGTTTACTCCCATAATGGTAAACTTTTTGTTGTAAAAGCCATATAGACTTATCAGTTCTCATCTGATTAATGGATTTAATCTGTAATTGGATTTTTTTAATCAACATCGAGTCAGAAGCATTAGGATTAATTTTATTTCTTAGTTCCAGATTATATAATTGGATATATAATTCTCTCAAAGGAGTTCCTCTTTCTCTTTTCCTTTGACTTTGCAATTTAATCAGGATCCCTCTTATAAAAGCCTTATGTGTGTTCCAAAGTATAATGTTAGATTCTACTGAAGCCGAGTTTACTTGATAAAAGAAGTCAATTTATTTTTTAAGATAATCCCGACTTGTCTCTGAATCAATGAGTGAGGAATCAAGTCTCCAAGATTTGGAGTTAATGGAAGAATTTTTTGAAAACAATTCCAAGTTAACTAGAGCATGATCCGACCACACTCTTGGCCCAATATCAACTCTCAAAGTTCTTTTAAGTGTATTGATATCAACAAAAAAATAATCTAACCTAGAATATGTATGATGTCTTGGAGAAAAACAAGTAAAATCCTTTTCATTGGTGTGCAGTACTCTCCAAACATCAATTAAATTATATTTTGTCATCAGAGAAATAAACTGTTTTGACAATCTTATAACTGATGAGTCTGGAGGTGAATGATTTTCAGATTTTCTATCTTTAATTGGGTCTGAGAGCATATTGAAGTCTCCACAAACGATAAGAGATCCCTGTATCAGTTTATTAAGCTTTTTTAAGATTTTACTAAGAAATTTAATTTGGGATCTATTCGGCACGTATACATTCAATATTGAGTATTTTTGGTGGTTAATTGTGCCTATCCATATTATATAACGACCCTCCTGATCTATTTCCACAAATTCCTCTGTGACCATAAGTTTGTTACTAAAAAAAATTTAGGTACCCCTTGCCTTTTTCTTATACATTGAATTGTATGCGACTTTATAATGTGTATTAAAAAACTTAATTGGAGCTCCCTGCCAATGAGTCTCCTGCAAGCAGATTATATCTGCTTTTTGCTGCAGAAAGCTCTTTAGAAAAAAACTACGTTTAGCTGGATGATTCAGTCCCTGAACGTTTTGCGTTACTATCTTTAATGACATGCTGTTAGTATCACAGTAGAAATGATGGTCAGTCCCCGTTCCCCTGGAATACATTTAATTCCAGTCCACAAATACAAATATACACCAATACATAAACCAAACATAAAACATTCATCCCTCCTCAACTCATTGAGGCATATCGGGAGGCAGTCCTCCTTGAAGAGGAAGAGTCCCTCCTGTGATGCAACAATGTCAGATAAATACATCTGAAAGCCTTAGCCGAAGCTCTATTGTACCCTCTATCTGTTTTTTACTACTATCTTGGGTGTCCAAGCTTTAAATCCTACTCTAGATGTTTATATTATTCCCTTTAATTTGAGAGAATTTCAAATAGAACTCTCCCTTTAAATTCCCTAGTCCAGTTGTGAACCCCTTCCCTTATAGCAATCAACTACTGAATTGTATTTTGCTCACTAATTTATAAAAGTAAATTTTCTTAGTGTCATTATTAAATACTAATATATTTTTACCCATTATCTAGGTTAGTGTTTTCTTTATTGTTTCCCTCGTGTTAATAATAAAAAAAGTGAGAATATATATTCACATCTAAAAAATTACCCAACAACTAGTGAGTTTATATTTTACTCTTTAAATTTCCCGTAGTAAAACAGTAATTTAAAAATATTAATGTATTTTCCCCATTATCTAAATTAATTAAAGTGTACCATCTGTATGTTACTTCTAAATTAGCAGCAAAAAATACCATTCAATTTTTTTCCCTTTTTTTCCCCCCCTTTTTCTATCAAAATAATACATATACACTACTCTTTACAAAATTTTTTTGATTGAAGACAATCTAATATTTATATTCCAATACATATTTAAATAACCGCTGTGAACCAACCTATAATTACTGACTTTTATTTAATTTTGTCAGGAAATTCTCCCCTTCCAAAGTGTCATTAATAATGTATCTGTGATTCTCATACCAAAAAATCAATTTTGGGGGATTTCCCCATCTATAGGAAATCTGTTTGTCTCTCAAAACTTTAGTCACAAATTGAAGTTTCTTACGTTGAAATAAAATTTCTCCTATCAAATCTGGGAATATTTTAAGATTTTCATATGGACTCTCAAAACATTTTTTATTGAATGAAGCTTTTAGTATTGCTTCTCTATAGGACATATGATGCAGTTTTACAATTACATCCCTAGCAATTTCTTTGCCCATGTTAGGTGGAGGAGGAATTCGGTATAATCTCTCTATAGGCTTCTCGCTCTGGCACTCCACTAAGCTTAACAGAAAGGCTTCCACAAATTGATGGAGGTCTTTAAAGGTAACAGACTCTGATATACCACGGATTCTAATATTATATTGTTTTTCAGCTTCCGCTAATCTGAGATTTTGGCTCTTTAGCGTCTGGATCTCCTCTTTAAGTCCCATTATCTCTCTCTTTAATTCATCATTATTCTTCAAAATAACCTCTTGAGTCTGTTCTACAATTTCTATTCTATCTGTTAATGTTTTTATATTCTTAGCATTATTTTTAATTTCGCCTATCAATTCTTCCCTGATGGATATCTGAAACTCCATTAAAAGAGCTGTCATAGTTTTCTTTAACGCTGAAGCTGTTAGAGGTTCTTCAGGAGTGGTCTCTCTCACAGATTCATCTCCTATAATAACCTCAGCTTCTATAGGAGTTTCAGAAAAGTCTAACGTGGACTGAGAGAGTGAATATGATTCTCTCTTGTACTGTCTATTCTCTTTATCTACAGGAGGGAGAAAATTGGCTATAGCTTTTGAGCTATTGTTTTGTAATGTTTTTTTAGAGCCTTTACCCCTAGGGGCTTGTTGTTCTTTAGACCTTTGCATAGATACCACAGGGCTATATCAAAAACCAAAGGAAAGAGAGAAGAGAAATGGGAGAATAGGAGTGTATAAAAAATTGTATACAGATAGTCCACTTTGTAACTTGCTCTTCTTTGCTGAACAGTTTTAAATACCAAACGGCATATATAATATATCTTGCTTGCAGAGTCGCTTTTCTCCCATCAAGTTCACCCCAGCCTCATGAGACCGATGGGAAATGTCACAATAGGTGTAACTTGGACAATGTTGGATAATAAGACCCAATGGGCCTATTTATATGGGCTAAAAAATTCCCATCTTATTCTTCAAAGCCCATCATATGGGGGACACTTCACAGCAGCTTTCTTATTTTCCTCCACTTCTATCATTCAAATTGGCCCTCACATGCAGGTGTTTTATTCTGGGAGTAATTGCAGCAGAAGCAATACATACAAGCACTCACCCTCTGCAACGTCAGACTTTCATAGCAACAGGGCGTTAGCAGCGTTACCTGCTGCGGGATAGATTAACCTGAAGCCAGTCCCCACAATGATAATAAGGGAGTAGACCCCATCTCATGAGACCGATGGAAGATGTCACAATAGGTGTAACTTGGACAATGTTGGATAATAAGACCCAATGGGCCTATTTATATGGGCTAAAAAATTCCCATCTTATTCTTCAAAGCCCATCATATGGGGGACACTTCACAGCAGCTTTCTTATTTTCCTCCACTTCTATCATTCAAATTGGCCCTCACATGCAGGTGTTATATTCTGGGAGTAATTGCAGCAGAAGCAATACAAACATGCACTCACCCTCTGCAACGTCAGACTTTCACAGCAACAGGGTGTTGGCAGCGTTACCTGCTGCGGGATAGATTAACCTGAAGCCAGTCCCCACAATGGTAATAAGGGAGTAAACCCCCTCTCAGCGGCAAATGCTCACCAGCCCCTGGTGCCCAGTAGAATACATCAGCACGGCACACTGGCTTCCCTCACCTGGGGCATAACACAAGCTCACGTTCACCTTATGGTTTGAGGCCTCCTTTAACTGGCTCCTCTCACGAACCACCCCGGATATTCTCCTCACAGGCTCAGTCAGTTTCCACCAGCACTTTAGGCCGCTATGCCCCAGTAATGTGGTTCAGATATCCATAAACTTTGTTTTGGATCCGGCCTCAGGCGGTCAGCCTCAAAGAGTTGTTGCGTCTGGGTTCAGGCCTATTAGGCCGTTGTATAGCATGTTTGAGATACAAAGCTTGCACAGCCTTAACGACACTCTAGCAGAGCTTCAGCGATGTTTGCCCGGCTAGTCCCACATACAGACTAACCCCTTCCTGGGTGTGGCCCCGCAATGCCGCATTTCCACCAGTAGGGGGATCGTGTTGATTTTTTTTTGTAGATGTGGGCAGCTTCTCCGGCATCCATGGAGCATAGACTTGGATCACTGTGATGTTAAATGGCTTGCCTTGAGTTCAAATTTAAATAATTCTGTAATTTATTGGGTTGTAGCCGAGCACTGCTTTGGCCACCCAAAGCTCACCCAGGTTGAGGTACACAAGCACTTTCACCACGACAAGTTATCCGATCCAGAAGGGAATTCATGGATTACATTGATACATATTCACATATCATACATAAATTACTGATCATCATAAGACCACACGCAAACCATATCTACCTACCCTAAACTCCCCACCATAACACATAACCCCATCCCCTCCAAATACCCCTCACCTATATCACCTTGAAACATACCCCTTATTTCATACAACAACCATTTACACACTGCATGCAACATACACCCTCTGTTACCTGCCCTTTACCCATACCCTTGCACCATACACATATAGAAAACACATTTAAATACACATAGCACATACATATACTCCCATGAGAAGATGGTACTTCTCTATGATATACATGATCAGTCCCATATCATATGTGGGGGATGGGATGTTGGGCCTGGCCAGAGGGCTAAGTTGTTAAGAGAGGTTGCCTAAGAGGTCAGTGCTGTGTGGGTGCCTGTACTTGATGTCAAAAGGGTGAAGCATCCGTGCAATGATGGCTGAGGGAGCCTCAAGAAGAGAATGGCGGAAGAGGCAGCTAGTGCTATGGCTACAGGTGGAGGACCTGCACCTCTTATCCAATACAACCAGTGGAATCAGATACCTCAAGGAAAGAATGTCACCAGCAACAATATTGGCATCCCAGCATTATGTGACATGGACCAGCCTGAGACCCTTCAAGTTATTTATCAGAATCAGTTATCATACATTATCACTCAGGTTCACTACAGATATATCATCACAACTCATGCTCCGTCCTATATTATAAATTGAATACTTTGTAAAACACCAGTCATATAAATATCACAAATACAATGTATATGTTAGGCATCACTGAGTGGGATTTTGTCACCTTATAATAAAGTGGTTTCTCTAGTTTATCATCAGAGAGCTTAAACAAATGACTAAATGTTGGGTTATCTAATTTATGATCTATAGATATTCACTGTAGATCAGAAATTAAGGTACGGTATGGTCAGAGTCCCTTTCAGTGATGCTCAGTGTATACATTGTGTGCCTTAATAATATGGCAGGTGGTAAACAGAAAGTCAATTTATTTGTGACAAGCATTAAAATATGGCCATACATAGTACTGTTATTTATGATCTACAGTAAATATCTGTGTAAAAATGTTATTATTGCTCTTGATGCTCCTATATTCAAATGTACAGCTTAGAGTACTTGATAGAAGGGGAAAGATGGTGAAACTACTAGATAACATCATAGGTCTGTCACTGCAATGTCAGTGTCTGTCACTGCAATGTTGGCCATTGCAGTGACAGACAAGTAGACTGTAATGCTAATTAGAACATAAAAACCGCTTATTAATATTTGAGAGCTGATAATTTGCAATATCATGCAGCAACAACAACATGAATTTTACCCATATTGAAACCCATTAGAATATCTTAGATAATGTAACATACAGCCATTTGTTTATACTCTGTGATGATGAACTAATTGATTTTAAGATGACAGAGTCTCTTCGACATTAAACTGTACTGGACATGTCATTACATGTATAATTATATGATACTTACAGTAATTATACAATTTATAACACCAAACCATAATGCTACACATCCCTAATGTTAACCATATCAAACTCACTACCTACACATATTGAAAACACATCACAGGAATGCTGTCACACCAGAATGTTCAGAAGAATGTTGATTTGACGTTTCGCACATGTACTTACAATACAGGTCATCTTGTATGGTATAGCTCAGAGCTTCACTGAGGTACACAAGCCCCTTCACCACGACAAGGTAGAGATCTAGTTGGGGCAAGTATCTTTACAACATGAAATATGATTCTAATGGACTCCAAAATAATTAGGATATTTTGATTCAGATAATTACTCAAGACAGGCTGTATCTACATCCATTATGCTTCAGCACATGATAGGTATGCAAAGGTATAATCTGTATATACTGTGACAAGGATGGTCATATAACTCAGTGGTTTCTTGAAAAAGGGTCTGATACTGGCTTAAAATGCAGCAAATTGGTTTATTTGCAAATGCAAGTAACAACTGAGCAGTAACTCTGCTTAAAAATAACCGAAAAAAACATCTACTTAAATGAGCTGACTATAACTCAGAAACACCCTGACTACTCCTGGGCAGCTTATCTGCGACAGGGAAAAAACACTACAACACTGTGTCTTCCAGAAGGAGTAGCTTCAAGGAAATAGCGCCACCTAGTGGCCAGGATACAGTCAGTCTCTTATGTAGGTAGTAGTGCCCCCTTGTGGCCTGAATACAAATAATCTCTTCTTACTTATATTGCCACCTTGTGGCCAGGATACACACCATCTCTTCTTACTTATTTTGCCACCTTGTGGCCAGGATACACATAATCTCTTCTTACTTATTCTGCCACCTTGTGGTCAGCATACACATACTCTCTTCTTACTTCTACTGCCACCTTGTGGTCAGGATATACATAATCTCTTCTTACTTCTACTGCCACCTTGTGGTCAGGATACACATAATCTCTTCTTACTTATTCTGCCACCTTGTGGTCAGGATACACATAATCTCTTCTTACTTTGACTGCCACCTTGTGGTCAGGATACACATAATCTCTTCTTACTTCTACTGCCACCTTGTGGTCAGGATACACATAATCTCTTCTTACTGCTACTGCCACCTTGTGGTCAGGATACACATAACCTCTAGTATATCTGGAAGTCTCTTCCACGGTACTCTTTACACCTTCGCGGATGAAGCATAGGGCCCGCCCGTCTCTCCCGTATGCTTCAACCCAGGGAACCTTAAATATCACAACTCTACTTGCATTAACTTCATTCGACAAAACTCAGCCTCTTCCCTGGGGCATAATAAGTCTTGGTACCTTCCTTCTGAGGCCTCTGTCAGCTTCACACCCGCTAGGCCTTTAAGGCAGCTCTGCCTGGGGATTCTCACTAATCCCTTCACACTTCTCTCTTCAAACTCAGCCTCTTCCCTGGGCCATAATACGTCTTGGAACCTTCCTTCTGAGGCCTCTGTCAGCTTCACGCACGCTAGGCCATTAAGGCAACTCTGCCTGGGGATTCTCACTAATCCCTTCACACTTACTTGGCTTCCTGAGGCTGTATTCACTCTTCCAGCTCTAAGCGTCCTGCGCCTGCAAACAGCTCACACTTCCTGCTGTTGTCTCAATACTCGCAGCCACATTAAATCAGATAACTTTTACAGGCTTGCTTCCAAAGCTCTCACTGTAACTCCACACAGGATCAGCCTCCACTCTGGGGCTTGCTTCTGGCAACAGCACACAACCTGCCCAGAGCCTAGCCAGCCACACCCCTTTCCATGTCTGCTTTCAGGCTTTTAAAGGGAAGTTGCACCAATTAGGAGTTCTTCAGAAGTTTTAACTCCTTCGCTCCTGTCAAGAACTCCATACTCCACTTGCTTGTCATCTCATCTAAGGGGCAAACGGTCACAATACATATAAGAAACACAAAACACAAACACGTATAAATCGATTCATGTGAAAACATCATGACAATGTATATTATATCTAGTTAGCGCAGTCATGAACTGTAGAATACCATGCACTTATATTATTGTTGTGGTATAAAGAGAGCGCAAGGAGTCAAGGTCAGGAGGCTGGATAAAAATATAGTTAGTTAAAACTATATAAAAATGCATATCATTTATGTGAATCAGATGTGATCATTATACCACAGTAACTATAACAAACTAGATGCAACCCCTCTTTCCTACTCATAGTAAAAGGGTCCCCCATCCTATGCTATCGCATATTATCCCTAAAGAGGTTCTGGCAGGACCTGATGGTGGAGGTAAAGGGAGGAATCCAGTTGAGAAAGGGCCAGCACCTGTGGAGGGTGATGTTGGGGGGAACAGCTCCTCCTGAGTGGTGGACTGGGATTCCTTTCCTGGTTGGATATCCACAAAAATTTGGAGGAGGCCCACCACATTCTCCAAGGCTTTTATGCTTCTCTGAAACTCAGTCTCTGATATTATGGCTCCTAGTTTCATGTATCAGATGTTACAGATGTATCTTTATTTGCAGCTGTGTGAATTCTAGTCTATCCAAGTGTCTAGCCATCTCCTGCCCATGCATGAAGGCCAACATTTCTGCAAAAAAGCCTCTATTTGGTGAGAGGCTGTATGTGGGGGTGATGGTGGTCTTGGTGGCACCCGGGGACCTGCCTTTGGGTCGAACATTGATGGTGGCAGCGTTGCTAGCCTTGGTGTTGGCAGTGGTGCAGGTGGCGATGTCAGTGGAAAAAGTGGTGGTGGTAGCAGCAGTGTTGGGAGTGGGGGCACCTCTGATGTCTATAATGTAATGTGAATTAGACCTATATGTTGACATGGGCATGTTTAACACTTGTCAGATTAATCATGATGTGTTAACATCACCAATATTGTACAGGAAATCACATTTAGGTGCTAACAACATATACAATCTGGCTCAAAATAAACAACACAATCACATAAGCATTGTTGTTACGATCTGCCCATATATATTCTAAACATAGAATTTGTAAGCAGAATTATGCTGCTAGCACTGATTCCTACAATTTGTAAATATACTGTAGATACATGGACAACAGCAATACCAAGGAATAAAGGCAAACACAAGATTATTGTAGATGTAAAAAAGGGAAGTGTTGGCAGAAGAGTTAAAAAGGGATATAGAAACCTAATGCTGGCAATGAGGAATACTTTGAGATTGATGAAGATTTTTGTGAGGATTAACAATGTATTAACCATCCTGATGACATATCGTTTTATCCTAGTCGAGGAATTCACAATAATATGTGTAAATTAGTACATATCACAGTCCAGGTAGGTCAAAATACAATATGTATCAGATTGTCACAAATACATGTTGGTTATATTATTAACAAATAAAACTCAAGCATCAATTCTAAAAAAATTGTATTAGTACAGGAAATGGAGGTGAACGTGTGTACTGCCATGACTGTTCAAAATACTGGACTGTTCAAAGAAGACTGTATGCTTCATAAAAGCAATACTGCAATAGCAGGCAGCAATTCACTCCACAACAATATAAACCAACATCAAAATACACATGGGGTGAACAATAAAAGTAGGCTAGGAAGTATAGAACTAGTTCATAAAACAACTTCACCTCCAGGTGTCTGGCCTTTAACTGTCCCACACTTATCTGTGTATCACACAATTTCCAAATCTGCGTGTCCATGTTTGACTAAGTACTAAATTCTATATTAATTAGGATTTTAATAGACACTGTGGGCCTCATTCTATTAGCGGCCGTAAATCGGCCGTAAGGCTGCAATTCTTTGCGGGGGTTCTGTTAACTCGCGATTCTATTATACGGCCCCGCAAGGATCTCATCTTACGGCCGGCCGCATATCTTGGAACCGGCCGTAAGCGCAGAAATCTAAAAACGCAAAAATAAATTAAAGCCTGCACTGTACAGCTCTGTAAATGCTAGGGATCATATTGGGGGACATGAGGATTAAAAGTAACCCACTCTCAAGCTTGCACATCAGCCCAAACCCGAGTTCAAATTAACTGTTTATTTTCCGGCTGCGGCGTGGGCGGGTCTGAGGTGCTCCAAGCACTCTGGACTTTTTACATGGATATTTTACGGATATTAAAAATAAAATATTTTACGGATTTGAGTATAGGATAATTATGTGCTATTTTTTCTAACACCTAAAATCCCTTTATAGTCTTCTCAAAGTGCAGGATGGCTTTATTTGAGCTATTTTATGTGATTAATTGGTGCTAGCGGGACCTTTTTCCTGCAAGTAAGCTGCAGCTGGCTTTTAGCCTTGCAGAGAGGTTTCCCGGAGCAATTGAATTGCAAATAGGAATTTCTTACGGCCGAAACTCTTGCGGCCGTTTTAGATCAAAGGCTTTCCTCTGGCGCGAGCGGCCGCAAGAGATAGCAAGGCACCGGCCGCAAGCCTGCCGGAGCCTCCGGCCGTAAGGGAATAGAATAGCCGAATAGCTTGCGGCCCCGCAACGGCTGCGGCCGCTAATAGAATGAGGCCCTGTGAAAGCAGTGGGTGTCATCCTCCTATCACAGATGGGAATGTTAATGTCATCACATGTGACTATTGTCTGGTGCATCATAATGTCAAGGCTCAGTTATTGTTAGATATGTATTATGTAAGTATATCCTTTCAGTAGCTACATATTGACATGGTACATTGATTACATTGATTACTAATAACTGAGTATGGTAAGAATAATGTGTTCGGCGATGGAAGGCCAAGATCTACTGCTGCAACTGGGGATGTAATGGAAACTGTAAATGCATTAAGTAATTTAAACTGTATCTGCATAATTTATTACACACCTGTGTGAGCATGGCCATACCGTTTCTCTAGTGGATCACTTAGCCAGAGAGGTGGTGGAGAGTGCACAGCCATATTTGCTTGAAGGTAAGCTTTGAAATCTCCAAGGAATGTCACATTAACAGTAAAAATGAGATAAGGAAGTAAGTATAATGCAGGCCTCTCGATAGGCTAAGTAGAGGGGAGGAGAACAGATACTATTTAGCAGGAACATATGAACTCTATGAAGAGTATGTGAGTCCACACATGTGCTGACAGTATGCAAGGAAGATTAGCTGGCATATGTTACATATAACTTGCCCAGTAAATTGTCAGTAAAGCTTGACAGTGATTCTTAAGATTAACATATTCACAGACAAATATCACACTGGATGATATAACATCAAGATTATGAAATGAAAAGCAAATTTAGGACACAGTGTTGCAACATCATGACTCTGGATTTTCTGGTAGATAATATTCAGGTATGATCAAATAGGTAATCAAATTCAAATTCTATTCCAATTCATCTAAATGTCAGCGCTGCACAACTGCAACACTGAATAGGCAAAAATTACTTACATTATCAAATTATGGTCTGCTCTGCAATTGGATTTTACTTAAAGTTTATTCCAATCGCAGTTAACAGTCTACACACAAGTTACTGAAGCTGCGTAAGGCCTCAAAGTAGCTGATTTATCTAAAAAAACATACGTGTACTAAATACTACCTGTAAAGGCTAAAAAAGCAAAATCAAGAAAAATAATTTAAGTGCTAAATAAATACTCAATGCAAATATGTTACATTATAAAGACAACATTACATAGTATGTTGTTTTAGTCTCAATACATCAGATTTTGTCAATAATACATATCAACATCACATATATCAACTGCAATACTGTTAATACTCAAGATGTTAATACAAATCAGGAAACCCATATGGTCTACAACAGGTGCTGTAATGAATTGCCTATTAAGGGGCTAGCCACACCCCAAACAATAGTCATCAACAGCATAGATCCAGAGCACATTTGAATAATTCAAGAGATCATGTATGTCATATACTCAATACTATTGTGTGTTGTTATATACCAGGATTTTAAAACTGTTCTGTATATACAGCACAGTGATTTAAACTGTTAGTGTAAAAATAAACTCACTTTACTTGCTTGATGTTCATCTACAAGCAGTGCAAACAATTCTGTATGTGCATTGAGAAATCAGTTGTATTGACCAATTGCAGATACAGTATTTAGCAATGATGTAGGTTCTCACAAAGAATGCTTAGCTGTGACCACAATAAGAAGGCTGGGAGTACTATCACTATGTTTATTTAATATTGTTTATGCACACCGATATCACATGATAAAGGTATCCAGGTGTTGTCTTATGATAACTGTGTTTGTTATGATATTTAAACATGTAGATATGATTATTACTGACTAACAAAAGCCATTAGCTTTATTTTATTATATTAAGATCAGAAAGGCTGATCTGATCTCATAATGTTAAGAAGGATGACATGCTTAGGTCATGCATGTATAATTGCTGGGATTAATTAACATAGTATTATAGGACTATGCAATTCCACAGCCATGTGTGCATTGGTATATATAAAACATAACATTAGTCATGGTGCTTAAAAATGATAAAAGTGTAAATTTATGGTGTTTGAGATCATTCTGCATGGCTATATGTAAGCAACTGTATATAGTTTACTCAGATTATTTGATAGCGCTGCTTACAGATGAACAAACTTGGATGTGAATTTTGCCTAAAAAATTAAAACAATATTTGTTTACCAGTAAAATAAGTGAAATACAGAATGGGGACTACATCATCTCTTCTCAACTGCATTCCTCTGTGACCCTCAATTTGTGAAATGTTAACCATTACATGTCCACAGATTGTATTATCATGGACTATGTAATGATGGCTAGCCACATAGAGCACTATTCTATTTGAAGCCTGCAAATGCCTCTAACCGGTAATATTGGGCTGGTGTTTTTTTCTCTAAATGTGCACTAATATTCTATTAACTCAAGCCCACAAATTACCTCCTTAAGCCTAAACTCATAAACCCTTCCTTTTTAAGTCTGGTTTCAGGGTGCATGATCATATTATCTGATTATATTTAAGCAAGCATGTAATTTAATTCTTAGACACAGCCAATAGTAAATGAGACTCTCATCATGATGTCAATAAAACATGGAAGTTAGACGTAATCTGCAATTGTAGGCTACAAATAAGTGCCAATAAGTAATATTTCAAATGAAAAAAGAAAGGAACAAGAACACTCTTATGCTGCACAATACTATAATGAATCCAGCATGTATCTTGGTTGGCATCATTTCGCTTCAAACATTACGTCATCACTCTGGGACAACCGATCCACTATAGCCGTCGTTCATGTTTTTTGTAGGGCTTTAATATAGGGCCTTGTTATTAATTTTTTTTTTCACTTTTTTGATGTTGGAGGGCAGGGCAGCAATTATTACTTTCCCATGGAGGAAGTTGTTGGCTGCCCAATGTCACTATAATCTAGTTAGCATAGTATTACTTATACAATGGGGGGAAAAAGTATTTGATCCCCTGCTGATTTTGAACATTTGTCCACTGACAAATAAATGATCTGTCTATAATTTTAATGGTAGATGTATTTTAACAGTGAGAGACAGAATAATAAAAAAAAACCAAACAAGAAAAACATTCCAAAAAAAGGTATACATTGATTTGCAGGTCAATGAGGGAAATAAGTATTTGATCCCTTATCAATCAGCAAGATATCTTGCTCCTGGGTCTCTTATACAAGTGACAAGCTGAGATTAGGAGCACTCTCTGTCCACAGAAGCAATAAATCAATCAGATTCCAAACTCTCCACCATGACCAAGACCAAAGAGCTGTCCAAGCATGTCAGGGACAAGATTGTAGACCTACACAAGACTGCAATGGGCTACAAGACCATCGCTAAGCAGCTTTGTGAGAAGGTGACAACAGTTGGTGCAATTATTCGCAAATGAAAGAAACACAAAATAACTGACAGTCTCCCTCAGTCTGATGCTTCAGGAAACAGGATGAGGAAACAATAAACTCATTTGGGGTTATACAATTTATGTAGTTTCAAATTCTATACCTCCTATTCAACCAATCTACAATTGCTGTTATTTCTTGCATATGGTCACAGATGGTGCAACCCTACATTGTATGGATCCCTGGAAATATCTCATCCGTTGACAAGATGTGCCAGTGATTATGAAAGATTCTATTTACCTCTGAAGGTTGTGCATTATAAGTAGATATGATATGAAAATCACATTCCTTCTTTTCAGTTGTTTTTTGGGGCATAGGAGATCATTTCAATTAGTATTTAAAGCCTTTTGATCTGCCTTTTTCAGATCACATTCTTTGTAACCGTGTTGTAAATACAGCACATTCAAGGTTACAGCTTTTTTCCTTAAAGGTATCAATCTCTAGACAAATTCCTTCTTATTCTTAAATAATCTTCATATAAGAACTCATCACGTGAATCTGAAATTGAAACATTTGTATTCAAGATGTCAATTAACTCTTTCAAACTTTCCTCATTTCCAGTTCATTGGAAACAGTTGTAATCTATATACAGTATATACTCCATTGAGAGATAAATTTGGTAGATTTCTTAATATTGTCAGTTAATACCATCTCTGCCTCCCACCAGCCAAGAAATACATTTGCATATGTACAGCCACAAGTAGTACCCATAGCAGTACCCTTTAATTGCAAATAAAATTACTGATTGAAAGAAAAATAATTATGTGTAAGAATTAATACCAACAAGGATTCAATAAATGTATTCCTTACTTGTGCATTGTTTTCTTCTTTTTGAAGTATGTATTTAGGAGCATTGCAACCACAATCATAAGATATAATAGTAGATATCCAGAGTCACCAACTGTCACAACATTTTACTGGATTTATGTTATCACATATTTAAAGGTACCCTTTTGGTTTTTTTTTGTGTGCAATGCTGGTAGTAAACACATACTGTAAAGCATGTCACTGTATGCATGCAGCAGCATTGCACTAGTATGTGAAGCCCCTCCTCTATAGGTGACGTTAGATCATAGATATGAGGCATGGCAGTGGTATTTATTGTCAACAAGAAGAAAGGGGTAAATTATATTGAATGATAATTACATTGAGGATAATAAACTAAATTTGCTAAAGTGTCTCATTTAGTAATGCATTTAAGCTTCATACAAAAGCCTGATCTGTTTGGTGATCGGTACATACATAACACTAGCCACTCACAGGGGCCTCTCCACTGCACTGCCTAGGGGCTCCAAAAGGGTAGATCCGACCATGTATATATATATATATATATATATATATATATATATATATATATATAGTTTTTTTTTTCCAGTACATCTTATCAATATCCATTTTGTATTAAACAGGCTTTTTCCACGTGATTGTGAAGCACACACAATAAGGATGAAAATGATCATTCAATATTGCAACTGCTGGTACTGGAAGATTTTCTAAGTCTTCAATAATTACAGGTACAAGCTGTAAAAGTTCAACTTCTCAAAAGGAACATGATTAAATACTCATTCACTTGCTATAATAGTTATATTATAACATAAAGTATTGGAAAGAATAAAACATATAATGTACCCAAAAGGTGATTACAAGTTATATAGGTAAGTTCAGTTTTTTTAAATGACTTGGGATACTTGCACATTTGCACATGAGAAAAAAATATAATGTTTCATTTGTATTTGTCAAGTTATGTGAAGGTAAGTGCATTTGAAAATACTGCAATAACAATTCATCAAAAACGTATCTGTCAGTTAAGTAGAAATTGAACTGAACATGCCTCTTTAGAATTACAACATTCAAAAGAAAAAAAAGATGTAAATAATACAACATTTACAAGCAATTACAAGTGCTCTTAAAAACGATTCTATTATGTACAGTACAATACACTATTTAAAAAGTTTGTTTGACAAGAATAAAGTATATATGCTGACCTGATCACAAAAACAAATAGGAAAGTTTACTTTTAAAGTATGTTAAGAAATAACTTTTGGATTCAATAAGAAAAATCATTTTGGAACAATCTTATAGATTATCAGCCTGAAAGGACTTACGGTAGGTCCCTAATCAATTGCAAACCCACAAATGCCTTTATACCGTCCGTATTTCTGTGGGCTTGAAATTTGCAACAGCTACAGAGACGAAATAATAAAAATGAATGAAGGGAATGTTCTAATGTCTTTCATCGCTTTCCCTGTCTTAAAGTGCATTATTGTTTTTTTTTTTTTTTTTTTTTTTGCATCTACAGTGCTACAATCAGGTGTTTAACCAACCTATCTGGTACTCTTAGGATTTTCATCTACATTTGCAATTTACCGGTGTGAGGACATTTGCGTGCTTGAGGAATTGTAGCTATTCAATAGCGATTTGCGATTGTAACATTTACAGGCTTGAAAGATCAAAAGCGTAATTGGGTCGTGGTAATAATTTTAACAACTGCAGGGGTTTACAACCGGTAACCCGCAGACCATTTGTGGGTAGCGAAAAGATGCCAATTGAATAGCAAATTAGTTTATGGGCTACATTATGGGCTCCAGTAACCAACACTTGCTCAACTGAATAGGTGCCTTATTACTCCTTCTTTTGATGAATTTGAAGAACTTATCTAGGATATCAGAGAACAATTCATTTAAAGATAATTTTTTATATGATATTGTGAATATGGATGTATAGAGACAAGATGAAACCATGGTATGACCAATCCAGTATTGAAAAACTAGATCAATATGGCTAGATTTAATTTAGCTAAGTGATAGAGTGATTGTTTTGAAGAACTCTGCATATTATAAGAGTTGGAGAAGACAGCATTTAATTAAATATCTGATGCACTGATTGCTGATCCTTGTTAAAATGTAAATGTTAAACTTTAAGGAAAATCAGTTAGTGAGGTATATTAATAAACTAAGCTGAGTTTAAACACACCTCCATTTCCTATGTTTTCTATGGGAGCTATTTAACCTCTTTTTATGACATGAGCATGGTTGTAATACAGTATCCATTGGTACATAGTGAAGGCACAAACTATTTATGGCATGGTCATTTTCTTTGAGAAATGTTGATTTATGGTTTTTAAGACTTAGCATAGCATTGCATTCTCAGCTAGATATTTATTTATTTATTTAGAGCCTTTCTTCTTATTTCTCTCTCCTTGTTACCTCAGTTTATTACTAATGCCCCTCTCCTCTAGCCATCATCATGATCCTGTTACTACTGTTTTCAGTCTTTACTTCGCCTCTCTGTTGCACCTATTGCATTCTCAGCTAGATATTTATTTATTTATTTAGAGCCTTTCTTATTTCTCTCTCCTTGTTACCTCAGTTTATTACTAATGCCCCTCTCCTCTAGCCATCATCCTGATCCTGTTACTACTGTTTTCAGTCTTTACTTCGCCTCTTTATTGTACCACCCTCTCTCTTCCCTTCCCCTACAACTCCCTTAAATATATATTAACGTATATCAACAACAAATACACATTATAACATACATATACTATAATGCCAATGATATATAAACAACACGCACACAATTAAAACATTCAAACATACACACATCACATATAATAGTTGTCAAACTACGAGACGTTGTCACGCTTTGCGAGGAGCTGCATTTCCGGAGGTGGAGGCTCCAACGTCGGCTGCAATGAGCGGAGGTAGAGGCTCTACGGCGCCTCACTTCTGTAACAAAACCCCCCACAAAAGCGTTAACTCGCAGACCCCCGAAGTGTCCACACACATTAAACCCATGCTGGTAGTCCCCATGGGGGACCCCCAGCATTGTCCCGACATTAACCCTTGCAGTGGGGATCATGATCGTGTCCCCCACTGCATTTAAATAGTGTCAAGTCCCTGCCGCAGGTTCTTAAAGAGCCTGCGGCACACTAACAGTTAAGGCCGGCAGCGGGCGTACTTTAAGTTTCCCCCACCGGCACCTAAAATTAACCCCCCCAATGCTGGGGGTCCCCACAATAACCCCACATTAACCCTTGCAGTGGGGATCCCCAATGGCACGCGATCGGAGACCCCAGATGCAACAAAAATTCGAATTTCCCGGCTTGCGGGGTCTTAAAGGACCATATAGGTCCTTAAAGGACCCGCGATAAAAAAATAAAATAACCCTGTCACTCAGCACCATGAGCCACTAAATAACCCTGTCACTCATGGGGGTCAATACAGATCCCCATAAACCCTTAATTAACTCTGTCACTCATGGGGGTCAATAGAGACCCCCATCAGCCCTTAATTAACCCTGTCACTCATTGGGGTCAATACAGACCCCCATAATCCCTTCATTAACCCAGTCACTCATGGGGGTCAATACAGACCCCCATAAGCCCTTCATTAACCCTGTCACTCATGGGGTTCAATACAGACCCCCATAATCCCTTCATTAACCCTGTCACTCATGGGGGTCAATACAGACCCCCATAAGCCCTTCATTAACCCTGTCACTCATGGGGTTCAATACAGACCCCCATAAGCCATTCATTAACCCTGTCACTCATGGGGGTCAATACAGACCCCCATAAGTCTTTAATTAACCCTGTCACCTATGGGGGTCCATACAGCCCCGCATAAGGCAATAGTTAACCCTATCAGTCCAATAGGGGTCTATATAGACTCATATAGGACACTAATTAACCCATGTAATAACACTATAAGTGCCATGTGGGTCATCCAGGACCCTCACGACACAAAGTGTAAGCACTACACTATTAACCCTAAATATACCTCATTAACCCAACCCTGGGCCTATTTAATCATAACAGTACACATTTAACCCTAACAGTACCTATGTAGCCCTAACTGGGCCTATTGAACCCTAAATGGGCCTATTTAACCCCATCAAATCCTATTTAACACAGTCTCTTATGTGGGTTTATACAGACCCTCATAAGCCTCTATTTAAACCCATCAGTCCCATAAGTGTATATAAAGACCCTTATTGGGCAGTTAGAACCCTAACATTAACCACATAAGTGCCATGACGGTCCCCAAGGACCCTCATGACACTAAGTACAAACACTACACTGCACTATACCCCCAATAAACGATAAAATCTAAACTAACCCCCCTCTACACTAACCTATTAACACCTACACTACCTACCTACCCCCTAATAAACCCCCACCCCACTAATTACAAAAAAAGAATACCTAATTCACAAAAAATAAAAAACCTACATTACAGAAAAGAAAAAACCTAAGTTGAAAAAAAAAAATGTACATTACAGAAAATAAAAAAAACCTACATTACAACCCCCCCCTACACTACAGAAATTTAAAAAATAAATACACACCTGATAAGGAAATACATACAAAATATTTACATTACAATACAATACAATACCCCTATCTAAAATACAATACACCCTATTTGAAATACACACATACCCCCCTATCTAAAATACATTAAATCCTATCTAAAATACACACATAACCCCTATGTAAAATACATTAATTCCTATCTAAAATACATACATCTACTGTATCTAAAATACATTAAATCCTATCTAAAATACACACATACCCACTATCTAAAATACATTAAATCCTATCTACATACACAAACCCTAAATATAACCTAAAATAACCTAAAATAAAATAATTAAGACTACTTACTTGCAGCATGTCCCCCGTCCTTCTTATTTTCTTCTCCGGCTCGGCCTCATTAACGTCGGGGCACTCGCAGAGATCTGTTAGTTTATTTTTATTTGTTTTACAGCACAGATTCTTGAAGGGCCCAGCCGTGGCAGAAGAGGAGGAGCACGGGGACATTGCGCCGAGGTAAGTTGAATGTATATTATGTTTATTTTATTTTATTTTGTGTGTATGTATTTAGTAGTAATCTAATGTTTATTTTTAACCAGAGAGGAAAATAAGAAGGACAGGGACATGCTGGAAAGGTGAGTAGATTATTTAGAATATTTAGAATGTTTATTTATTGTATGTAGTTTTATGTACTTTTTTTCCCCCTAGGGTGGCGAACTGAAGGGACATCTGCAAAGGTAAGTAGTCTTAATTATTTTATTTTAGGTTAGATTTAGGGTTTGTGTATGTAGATAGGATTTAATGTATTTTAGATAGAGGGGTATGTGTGTATTTTACATAGGATTTAAGGTATTTTAGATAGAGGGGTATGTGTGTATTTTAGATAGGATTTAATGTATTTTAGATAGAAGGGATGTATGCATTTTAGATAGGATTTAATGTATTTTAGATAGGGGTATGTATGTATTTTAGATAGGATTTAATGTATTTTATATTGGGGTATGTGTGTATTTTAGATAGGGGGTATGTGTGTATTTCAGATAGGGGTATGTATTTTAGATAGGATTTAATGTATTTTACATAGGAGTATGTGTGTATTTTAGATAGGGGGTATGTGTGTATTTCAGATAGGGGGTATGTATGTTAGATAGGATTTAATTTATTTTAGATAAAGGGGTATGTATATATTTTAGATAGGATTTCATGTATTTTAGATGGGGGTATGTGTGTATTTTAGATAGGGGGCATGTGTGTGTTTCAGATAAGGGGTATGTATTTTAGATAGTGGGGTATGTGTGTATTTCAGATAGGGGGTATGTTTGTATTTTAGATAGGGGTAGTGTATTTTATTTTATTTGTATTTTATTGTAATGTATATATTTTGCATGTATTTCCTTATCAGGTGTGTAATTTATTTTATTTTCTGTAGTGGGGGGGTTGTAGTTTTTTTTTTTTTACTGTAATGTTGATTTTTTTTTTTGTGACTTAGTTTTTTTTTATTTTCTGTAATGTAGATTTTCTATTTTCTGTGACTTAGGCTTTTTTATTTTCGGGGACTTAGGTTTTATTATTTTTTGTGAGTTAGGTTTTCTTATTTTCTGTAATTAGTGGGGTGAGGGGATTATTAGCGGGTAGGTAGGTATGTAGTGTAGGTAGGTAGTGTAGGTGTTAATAGGTTAGTGTAGAGGGGGGTTAGTTTAGATTTAATGGTTTATTGGGGGGTTATAGTGCAGTGTAGTGTTTCTACTTAGTGTCAGGAGGGTCCTTGAGGACCGTCATGGCACTTATGTGGTTAATGTTAGGTTTCTGGTTCCCCAATGAGTGTCTTTATATACCATTATGGGGCTAATGGGGTTAAATAGAGGCTTATGAGGGTCTGTATAGACCCATATAAGAGAAAGGGTTAAATAGGCTTACATGAGGTTAAATAGGCCCAATTACTGTTCAATCGGCCCAGTTAGTTTACATAGGTGCTGTTAGGGTTAAATGTGTACTATTAGGATTAAATAGGCCCAGGGTTGGGTTAATGGGGTATAGTTACAGTTACATAGTTACATAGGCCCTCATTCTATTATCGGCCGTAAATCGGCCGCAAAGCTGCGATTCCTTGCGCGGCTCATGTTACCTTGCAATTCAAATAAACGGCGCCGCAAGGATATCCCCTTACGGCCGGCCGCATATCTTGCAACCGGCCGTAAGCTCAGAAATCTTTAAAATCAAATATAAATTCAAGACGGTACTGTAAAGCTCTGTAAATGCTAGGGATCATAATGGGGGACACGAGGATTAATAGCAACCCCCTCTCAAGCTTGCACATCAGCCCAAATCCGAGATTTCATTAACTGTTTATTTTCCGTCCGCAGCGTGGGCGGGTATGAGGTGCTCCAAGCCCTCTGGACTTTTTCCACGGATATTTGACATAAATTAAAATAAAAATTATTTACGGATTTGAGTGTAGGGGAATGGTGTGCTATGAATGCTAACACCCCCAATCACTTTATAGTCTCCTCAGAGTGCAGGATGGCTTTATTATGGCTTTATTATGTGCTTAATTGTGTGCCTGCGGGACCTTTTTGCTGCAAGTAAGCTGCGGCTCGGTTTTAGCCTTGCAGAGAGGGTTCCCGGACCAATAGAATAGCAACCGGGATTTGCTTGCGGCCAAAACTCTTGCGGCCGTTTAAGATCAAAGACTTTCCTCCGGCGCGTGCGGCCGCAAGGGATAACAAGGCGACGGCCGCAAGCCTGCCGGAGCCCCCGGCCGGAAGGGAATAGAATAGTCAAATAGCCTGCGGCCGGTCCTTGCGGCCCCGCATCTCCTACGGCCGATAATAGAATGAGGCCCATAGTATTTAAGGTTGAAAAAAGACCTTCAGTCCTTCAAGTTCAACCTTTCAAGATCTCCTCTGATCTGCAATATGCGGATATGCGGCGACCGTACTTCTCCCTGGATCAATACTGCCTCTCTAATTATCCATGATAACCCTGAATTCCCTTTTTAATTAGAAATAAATCCAGTCCCCTTTTAAAGCTATCTATCGAATCCACTGTCACCACTTCCTCTGGTAGAGAATTCCACAGATTAACCACCCTTACTGTGAAGAACCCTTTTCTTTCTTTAAGGTCTAATCATTTTACTTCTAACCTCAAGGGATGTCCTCTTGTCAGTTGAAAACCTCTTGGCACAAAAAGCTCCCTTGACAAATCTTTATACTGACCCTGGATGTATTTATATAAGGTAATCACATCTCCTCTTATACGCCTTTTTTCTAGAGAAAATAAGTTTAATTTGGTTAGTCTTTCTTCATAACTTAGCCCCTCCATTGACCTTATTAGTTTTGTTGCCCTCCTCTGTACCTTTCCCAGCTCTAAAATGTCCTTTTTATGAAGTGGTGCCCAAAATTGTACTCCATATTCCAAATGAGGGCGTACTAGAGATTTGTATAGTGGCAGAATTATATTTGATTCCCTGGCTTCTATACCCTTCCTAATATTGTATTTGCCTTTTCGGCTGCTGCTTGGCTTTGAGCACTGTTACCTAGGTGGTTGTCCACAAGCACTCCCAAATCCCATTCAATATCTGAAACACCTAGATTTGCTCCATTAAGATTATAAATTGCATGGCTATTTTTCCTTCCCAGATGCATAACTTTACATTTATTCATATCAAATCTCATCTCCCACGTAGATGCCCATTCCTCAATTTTATGTAAATCCCTTTGGAGGGAAAACACATAACTATCTGATTTAATTACATTGCACAACTTCGTGTCATCAGCGAAAATGGAGACACCACACTTCAATCCTACCTCTAAGTCATTAATAAATATGTTAAAAAGGGGGGCGTGTCTAGCAAAGGGAAGAGAGCAGACGTGTGTAGGAGCTGCTCCTCCATAGAAACACATTAAATAAAATAAATATATCTAAAATCAGCTATATTATCCCCAAAGCAATCCCACAAACTAAAGGGAAAAGAAAGAAGTAGAAGGACACTGACTGGGAGAAAATAGAGCCGACAACAGCGCCACAAGTGTGAGATCTACAAGATCCGGCCTACCGGAGCTGCAACCCACGGGGTCCCCCTGCACAGGCAGAAAGCTGTGCCGAGGGCTCTGACACAGTATTTGGCTGCATACAACAGAGGAGAACTGCAGTGAAGGACCCGCGGCGACGCCGGGTGACCGGGAAGAGAAGGTAAGCGTGTGCCCACGCTAGAACTTACCCCAAACCTGACGGGCCTGGCACCGAAACGCGGGTGGTGGAGGGGGACATCTAGCCTGAGGCCCGGGACGCTCCGGCTGTGAAGAAGGCTCGAGCCCGACTCTGCACACCGCCATCTTCTCCCGCGCGGTGGAGGCATCGTCGGAGGCCACCCACCTCGCAACAAGGCCGCGGTGTGCACGCAATAGGCTACAGGCGAGAGGCTCCCTGGTCTGGCAGAGGAAACAAGATCCCAGATCAGAGACCAGAGGCCCCCGAGAAGAGAGAGATCAAGGGAGGGCCCTCTAAAGAGTCTCACCCGGCTAGTGGAAGAGCCGTTACTTTCCCGCCAAAGGAGGGGCGGCCATTTTCCCTCAGAGGTTATAGGGGCTGTAGAGGGAAGAGTCAGAGGCCCAAGATGGCGGTCGCAGCATAGACAGGCCACGAGTCCTATCAAGATAACCCCATCTCGCTGCACACCAAGCATTACAAGAAAGTCCCCTGAATAGGAAGGGGTAAAACTCACAACAACAGCCACCCAGCACACCCCAGGCCTTCTGTAGGAACAGACACACTGATAAGAGGAACAGAAACCCTCATCATAACAACAATAAAAAACATCTCACCCCACAGAATCACTTCTGTCCAACTGAGAGGAATTGGCAAACCTAGCTGAAAACTTCTAGCTTCTCATAAGAAGCCCAAAATAAATCAGCTATAACCCAAAAGAGTGTCACAAGTTCAGGGGTGTACCACAAGAAACCCTCAGGGTCACCTCAAAGGGAGGAAAAGAATACTAGACCCCTCATCCACACAACAAACAGCAGTTTATAACACATAACAAGGCAGCCCAAAGCGTGAGGAATTAGGGACCTAAACACAGTTTATGCTGAGAAGCTAATCCGGTTGGGGATACAGAGAGCCCTTAAAGAGGTCAGAGAAGACAACATCTTCCCCAAAAGAGTTAAAACTCCACACAAGGAGCTAACAACATTTTAGGGGCTAAACAGACAAACAACACAGGTTTACAACATCACCTGAATTCCAATATAACAACCTGTACTAGTGGAACCCCTCTACTACCTAGTGGACAAAAGTGTAATTACACAACGCCTGAGTAAACAGTCCACACTAGCGCAACTCCTAGCTGCACACACAGCGTTCCCTACCGCCTCACAGCAGGGAAAACAAGATCCATAATTTTTGGGGCTCGCCTGACACATTGAAACCTGTGTCCTATCCCTACTAACGTGCAGACAAAGGGGCCACTGTATCCTCACTCCAACAGGACACACCAGGAACAGACACAAAAAGCCAATCCTCAAACGATAAAGATCAAGAAGACCAAACATCCACGGACTGTTCAACATTCTCCAAGAACATTGATTAAACTTAAAGAGATGTAACAAAGTAAAAGTGCCGCAACATAGGGACGCTAACAATTGCACTGGGACATATTAAGTGACCCCTCCTCACTAGGAAAAAACGAAACTAAAGAACTCCAACTGCGATGGCGGGCGTCGCCACGAGGAAAAATAACAAGGGTATCCAATCTTACTGCCGGCCAAAATCTTCGACCAATACTCCAACCAATAATAACACCATCGCCACAGTCTACACCCCTACTAGCATGGAAATGTCGGCACCAAGCACCAAAAGCGACATCCAAGACTTAAAAGAATTAATAACCAACTTTAGAGCAGAGATCAAATCCGACATCCAGAAAGTGACTACTGAACTATCCACAGAGATACAAAAGGTTGATGATAGAACCACACAGCTGGAAACAAAAATGTCAGACATCATTCAACACAACAGCAGGCTAGAAGAAGAGATCTTGGCCTTGAAAGAAGAACAATCAAGGCAGCAGCTACAGCAAGAAGACCTAGAAAACCGTTCTAGACGCCAAAACATTAGACTGAGGAACGTGCCGGAGACAGTCAAAGACCTGCACGCTTATCTAATCGATCTCTGCGACACTCTCCTCCCAAACACCCACCCAGAAAACATGAGATTGGACAGAGTTCACAGAGCCCTTGGCTTCCGACCGTCACCACAAGAACGCCCAAGAGACATCATAGCCAGATTCCATTATTACTCCACCAAAGAAAGGTTTATGAAGGCCGCAAGGAAAGGCATTCCTCCCATAGAGGGGCACCAGCCTTTGCTCTTTTCGGATTTATCACCGGTAACCCTTGCCAAAAGGAGACAAATGAAACCTGTACTGGACTGTATACTAGCGCAAGGATGGAGGTACACGTGGGGGTTCCCATTCCGCCTCAATGTCTCCAGAGAAGGAAAGATTTTTACTGTCAGAACTCCAGAGGAAGGAATCAACTTGCTGGCAGATTGGAACATTAGAGTCAACAACGGAGAAAATCTACACGTGTCAGAAGGCCCCAGTGGGAGGAGTCCTCCTCCACACGAAGGCAGAGACTTAACACTATAAGTTGCCATCTTTTCTTTACCCCACTAATATGATAATCTATGCTAATTAAAAGTTAGAGGAACAGGATCTACATCACATTAACCACACCAGTGAGAGAGGGAAGCGACTAAAAGCACACCATAGGATAGACACCCCAGGCCATAGAGGCTAAAATACCAGACACTTAAATGGCGTCCCTAAGGGCGCTAACGAATAACCAGTCACAGACCCCCACAAACAGTAAAATTTAGGCGGTCCGATCCAGTGTCAGCTTGTAGACACTGATTGGCCCACCAGTACAATAACAAGAGGACAGCTAAGTGCTCTCCTCACAGTAGTAGAAGTTACTACGCCATATTTAAACAAAGAACAAAAGGACAGCTAAGTGCTCTCTTCACAATAGTAGAAATTACTACGCCATATTTAAACAAAGAACAACAGAAAGTTGTATTACAATAGAAATTATCCAGTCCACCAGAGTCACACATACAGACTCTTAAGCCTTAGCCAAGTACCTAGAATAACCATAGAGACCCCCTCTGGGAAAGGAGAACTTGTCCACACAGTTGTTAGCCCCAGTTTTGCTGGACCTAAAGAAGTTTATATTAACAGTTACTTGGTTAACTACTGATTTTCTTTTTTTTTTTTTTTTTTTTTTTATTTATTTATTTTTTCCTTAAGAACTGAGACTCTCCCACACCTTTGCTTGCTGAACGGTTTTCGGGGCGGAAACCAGCAGGGGGCACTGGATGACTGTACCATAAACTTCCAGGTAGGTGAGCCAATCCCCCACACTCACCAAAATGCCACATACCTCAGTTAGAACTATGGACATTGGCATAGCGTCGCACAATGCTCATGGACTGAACGAACCAGTTAAGAGAGGGGTTGCCCTGAGGAATTATCAAAAATTAAAACTAGACATTGTGATGATTCAGGAGACTCACTTTAGAAAACAAGCAGTACCAAAATACTGGGGGGGAGTCTTTACACAAGCGTTCCACGCTACTTCCGAAACAAAACAAAAGGGGGTCACCATTTTGCTCCACAAGAGACTCAACTTCCAACTAAGTAAAATCCAAAGGGATACAGAAGGCAGGTACATAGCAGTTCAGGGTACAATACATGAACGGAAGGTCACATTATTGAACATTTACGCCCCAAACACAGACCAAACGCCATTTTTTCAGAAAATACAAAAACTCACAGATAGTTGGGATGACGGGCTTAAGATAATAGGAGGAGACATGAATGCGGTGTTAGACCCATCCAAAGACAAGTCAAACAACCTAGATTCACACAAAACCCCCACGGCGACCAAAGCACTCAAAAAACTATTAAATTCAAATTGTATGATCGACACTTGGAGAAATATGAACCCCACAGATAGAGAATACACATTCTTTTCAGATAGACATAGGTCACTTTCCAGAATAGACTACATCCTAATTCAACAAAACATGGCAGGGAACCTAACAGAGGCCGCAATATGTCCCATAGCATGGTCAGACCACGATCTGGTCAAAATTTCCATGAGAGACCTTTTACCGATGGGAAATAGTCCGAGATGGACGTTAAACCCTGGCTTACTTAACGACCCAACAACACGCGAAAAAATTAGAACAGCAATTACAGAATATTTTGATCTTAACAAAGAAGGCGAAATTAACATAAATGGAATTTGGGCAGCCCACAAAGCAGTAATCAGGGGAACCTGCATACAAATTAGTTCGCTTAAGAAAAAAAAGGACCAGGCACAAATTTCACTCCTAAATCAGAAAATATTAGAGGCCCAAAAACTATATGGTAGAGATAAATCACAACAAACTTACGAGAAGGTACTAGGATATAAAAAGGAACTCAACGATATATTGAGAGGAAAAATGGTCACTATACTACAACGATCCGACGCTAAATTTTTTAGAAACGCAAACAAGCCTGACAGAATGCTGGCCAATAGACTAAAAGAAAAGAGAGCAAACTCATTCATTGCCAAACTAATCACCAAAAATAAGCAAATAGTTTTTAAACCAGAACAGATAGTAAACGAATTCAGGCAATTTTATGCCGATCTTTACACAAAGTCAGACAACTCGGGTACCCCAAATCACAAAATAAACATCGAAAAAGCACTAAGTAACATAAATATCCCACACCTAGACCCCGCTAAAGCCAGTTCACTCCTTGAGCCCATATCGGTTAAAGAAATACAGGAGGTGATCAAGACAACAAAAGCACACGGGGCCCCGGGTCCAGACGGGTACTCGAACCTATATTACAAATATATGAGCGACTTACTCAGCCCGACCTTACACAAACTATTTAACGGCTTCTTAAAAGGGGGGAAAATGAAATCGGAATTCTTAGAAGCCAAAATCATAGTAATCCCTAAACCCGGGAAAGACCCAACCCAGTGTGCTAGCTATAGACCAATTTCCCTGATCAACACTGACTTAAAAATATACACTAAAATCTTGGCGGCCAGACTAGCGGAATTAATTCCTGAGATAATACATCCGGACCAAGTGGGGTTCATTAAAGGCAGGGAAGCGCCAGATAACACCAGAAAGATCATCGACCTCATCGACATAACTAGCAGAGGAGAAAACCACGCAATGGTTCTAGCACTCGATGCCGAGAAGGCTTTCGATAGATTAGACTGGACATTTATGAACTCTACTTTGATTAAATTCGGGTTGCCAGAGGGCTTTCTCAAAAGCGTTGCATCTCTATACTCAGAACCAACTGCCCAGGTGACTTACCAGGGTTACAATTCTCAAAAACTCAAAATCACGAGAGGTACACGACAAGGTTGCCCGCTGTCCCCACTGTTGTTCGCCCTTAGTATAGAGCCCCTAGCATTAGCTATTCGCCAACACACTGACATATCTGGTATACCGGTCGGCCTGACAGACCACAAAATAAGTCTTTTTGCAGACGACATTCTCCTAACAATCTCAAACCCACTAGTCAGTCTTCCTAATCTATTCAAACTCTTGTCAGAGTTTGGCTCACTGTCAGGGTTCAAAGTAAATACGAGCAAAAGCATAGCCCTCAACCTATCCCTCTCACCCACCATGGAAAAGCAGCTAACCAACAACTTCCCGATAAAATGGTCCCCTAAATCTATTAACTATCTGGGCATACAAATTACTAAATCAACTAAAGACCTGTATGAAGCAAACTACCCAACTCTTATTAAACGTATAACGAGTGACCTACATAGATGGTCAGAGCTAAAGATCTCATGGATAGGAAAACTACATGCCATTAAAATGAACATTCTCCCCAAATTACTGTACCTGTTCAGGACCATACCAATATCAATCTTAGCTAAAGAATTGAATACTATGCAAAAAATGTTGACGAGATTTCTGTGGAACAACAAAAAACCTAGGGTAAACAGAGAAACAATTACCGCAACTAAGAAGAGGGGTGGACTTGCGTTCCCAGATATCCCTCGTTATTTCAAAGCAGCTAGGCTAGCACAATTAGCAAAATGGTTCGTCAGAGACTCCCCCCCAGTATGGGTCCAGATAGAGAAACACACACTGAGGAACAACGATTTAATCATGCATCAAATACCTTGGCTCTCCATTCAGAAGGGCTTCAAACTACCCCAATCACTACCAACTACTGTGAAGCACACAATAATTTTATGGAAAGACGTAAATAGGAGGAACATGCTTCTAAACCCAGAATCCGGGCTTACTCCCCTGTGGCCCCAATCGGCCAGCCCCAATATAAATACTAATGCCCAATATAGATGGTGGACGGAAAACAACTGCTCAATTGCGGCTGATCTACCTGTAGTTAATCAAAAATGGTCCACGACTGCATTCCTAGACAAGAAACACCTCCCTCCAGGAGAATGGCTTAACCTACTCGCTATAAATCAAAGACTAGCTCAAACAATCAGGAACAAGGGTGGGCAAAATAAATCCATATTCGAAAGGTGTTGCATTAATTTCCCATCAGGGAAGGGCAACATTTCCACAATATATAATCACTTATGCGAGTTAACCACTCCTCCCAAACTTCACTACGAAAGGGCATGGGAAGCAGACCTTAACATACGATTAGATAAGGACCAATGGAACAGCATCTTGAAACAAGCAAAAAACTCTTCACTTAATATAATTTTGAAAGAAAACTCATACAAAGTGATCATGAGATGGTACCTAACCCCAGTTAGAATGAACCTAGGTAACCCGGGGATTAGCGATTTATGTGAAAGAGGTTGTAATCAGAAAGGGACTCTAATTCATAAATTTTGGGAATGCCCGTTGATTAAACATACGTGGGTAGAGACGTATAAAATCTTAGAGAAATTATGGGATCAGAAGTTTCCCATGAGACCAGAGGAAGCCATCCTGGGGCTACCGATAGAGGAGTTGTCCAACTCGGAACAATTCCTGACCAACCAAATCTTTCTAGCAGTCAGAACAATAATAGCCGCCCACTGGAAAACACCCACACCCACATTCGAGAAAATCCTAAACAAAATAGGGTTTGTTCGTTCCATGAGCATTTTGTCTGCTGAGGTGAATCATAACTATAAACGCTGGGCCTCCTGCTGGTCCGCCTGGGAGACAAGATTCGGCGGGGAAACGAGGTGAGTGACCCTTTCCTCCTAAGAGTCCTAGAAAGGAAAACTAAATTAGAGTAATCCTAATTTATCCAACCTTACTCAGTTAGCCAAGTTCAGAGGCGGCATCTACCAAGAGAGTTGATACCGGTCAGGTTCAGACCGGGAAGTAGACAAGTAACACAAGTAACACAGTTTACATAGATCATTCCAGTTGTATGAGATGTCAATACTCATAGTTTCCTCCTTAGTCCCAACCCAGTTAAAAATATCTTTCTGCAGACATAAAATTTGAAAATGGAAAAAGAGGAGGCGTTCTGGACATATAGACGTTCTATAAGAAGATAGATGTGATGTATGTTCTTCTTGTTATTGTATACTTTTCACGTCTAATATGATGTTTTTGTTTACTCGACAAGTGTTGTCTGACTGTCCAATAAAAATCATTTAAAAAAAAAAAAAAAATATGTTAAAAAGGAGAGGACCTAATACTGAACCCTGAGGAACCCCACTTACCACATTAGTCCAATTGGAGTATGTTCCATTTACAACAACCCTTTGCTTCCTGTCTTTTAGCCAGCTCTCAATCCATGAGCATATATTTACTGCAACTCCTGTATCTCTTAGTTTGCACAATAGTCTCCCATGTGGCACTGTATCAAAAGCCTTTGCAAAATCCAAAAAGACTACATCCACTGAGTTGCCTTGATCCAGGTTCCTACTAACCTCCTCATAGAAACTAATTAGATTTGTTTGACATGTCCTATCCCTCATAAATCCATGTTGGCTCCTACTTATAAGCCTGTTCAAATAGACATATTCTTGTATATTATCCCTTATTAACCCTTCTAAAAGCTTCCCCACTACAGAAGTGAGGCTCACTGGTCTATAATTCCCCGGATTTGCTCTGGCTCCCTTTTTAAATATAGGTATCACATCAGCTTTTCTCCAGTCATCTGGTAGAGACCATGTGTTGAGTGAATCTTGAAAAATTAAATATAATGGTTTGGCTATTACAGAATCCAGTTCCCTTAGTACCCTTGGTTGTTGATAGTGTAGTACTTACACTTTGTGTCATGAGGGTCCTGGATGACCCTCATGGCACTTATAGTGTTATTACATGGGTTAATTTGTGTCCTATAGGGGTCTATATAGTTGAGGCACCCAGTACACTCACATTCTGTGAGAAACAGCATTTTAACACTTTTTTATGGCCCTGTCATTTTTGACGGGCAAGTCGCTAGTAGATACATAATTAGCAAACTGTGCCACTAACTAATAGGAAGTTTTCGCCATGATTAGCATATTGCCCCAAAAAGGGTGAAGGGAAATATTTAAAGATTTTTAGGAACTTCAAAAGTGATTGTTTCACTTAACAAAAGATCAAAAAACAACCCCCCCCCCCCCAGAAAATACAAATATTTTACAGAAAACAAACAAGATAAAGAAAAAATAGAAAGTCTAGAACAAGACTGGCTAAATTAAAATCTGCTCTGAGGCACTGGCAAAACTTTTCATGATATTTGAGCAAAGAATGTGCACTACTTGTTACTTTACTCTTGACTTTTTAAGAGTCAGTTGTTTAAAGCATCTCAGAAAATATATGTTCTTCAACCTAATATTAAAAACTTATAAGCATCAGGTAAACTGAACATATTTTGTAAACAAAATAGCCAATAAAATCATTAAAACTTCCCTTTACAAATTCATGTATAGTCTATATAGCATGTGTCTCCTTCCCCCATCTCCCTCCCCTGTGTCTCCTTCCCCCCATCTCCCTCTTGTGTCTCCTTCCTCCATCTCCCTCCCCTGTGTTTCCTTTCCCCCTCCCCTATGTCTCTTTCCCCCTCCCTCCCCTGTGTCTCTTCCCCCCTCTCTCTCTCCAGTGTCTCTCCCCGGACTCTTCCCCCCTCTCTCTCCCCTGTGTCTCTTCCCCCTCTCCCTCCCCTGTGTCTCTTCCTCTCCTGTGTTTCTCCCCTCTCCCTCCCCTGTGTCTCCTTTGTCCCTCCCTTTCCCTCTCCTGTGTCTCCTTTCTCCCTCCCGCTCCTGGCGCATATGCCGTTGCATTGTGCATGCGCACCCCCGGCGCAACACGCATGCATGGTTAACGCTGTGCATTGTGCAACTTGCGACGCAATGTGCATGTGCAGGCGCACCTTGCGAGTTATGGTAATTGAGAGCTTGTCGTATGTTTTAACATAGCATTCAGACAAACTCGCAATTACCACAACTATTATATGTGATGCAGATCAAGGAGTCTAAACTTCATAATGGACACTCATGAGATTTAAGTTGGCTGAGGTTCCTCATGGACTCCCATAGGCGTTCAGAAGACTGCTGATTCTGATGGATCCCCACAGGGGTTAAGGGGACTAGAGGGTGCCATTTAAAGATTAGGGGACTGGGTGTTCCGATAAACCCCCATGGTTAAGTTAATTTATTAGTTACACCATACAGCTCACTTTGCAGGTAGGAGTAAGAGGAAGAAGATAGGTGTAGCATAGGGGAACTGGACGTTGGATCAACCTAGACAAAATGGGCTATTAAGAGTTGCGGTGTACCTAAGTTGATATAGTTATGTGCTTCTCACCACACAACACCCATGGACTGTACAGTTGCTAAGAGAGTCCATGGGACCTCTGTTCATTATTTTAAAATACATCCATCCCATTGCAAAGAGATGGGCTAGGTAGAGGGGTCTTAAACCACACTTTGTGCTATTTATTTATGAAGCTTAACCCCTTCAACTCAATCGCAGCAGTGAAGGGGTGGACATTACAATTAAAATAAGTCCTATGGAAGGTGGTAGGTGTACAGTTCGAACAATATCCAACTATGTTAGAAAAACCGTACTATCAACCTCTCCCTTTTCTCTACTGATAAACAAAGGCAGCTTTCAGAGAGTGTTGATTGAACCAGATAAGATGGTGTCTGCTATAAATAAATATAGTATTATAAAATAAATAAAATATATATTTTTTCTAATTTAAGGTTAAACTGTGTCAATGTTCCTAGTTTATAATATACTTCATAAATATGTGTGATCATTTTTTTAACTAAAGTGGCCTTTAAATATTAAGTTAAAGAAAAATATACTTTCACTGCACTGTAACCAACAATATATTTATATTTGAATTTAAAATATTCACAAAATTGCTTGAAACTTAAAACTAGCAGCATCTACATTTTTCAGATATAGGGCCTCATTCTATTATCGGCCGTAAATCGGCCGTAAGGCTGCGATTCCTTGCGGGGGTTCAGTTAACTCGCGATTCTATTATACGGCCCCGCAAGGATCTCCTTTTACGGCCGGCCGCATATCTTGGAACCGGCCGTAATCTGTGAAATATAAAAACTGAAAAATAAATTCAAGAATGCACTGTACAGCTCTGTAAATGCTAGGGATCATATTGGGGGACATGAGGATTAAAAGGAACCCACTCTCAAGCTTGCACATCTGCCCAAACCCGAGTTCAAATTAACTGTTTATTTTCCGGCTGCGGCGTGGGCGTGTCTGAGGTGCTCCAAGCACTCTGGACTTTTTACATGGATATTTTACGGATATTAAAAATAAAATATTTTACGGATTTGAGTATAGGATAATTATGTGCTATTTTTTCTAACACCTAAAATCCCTTTATAGTCTTCTAAAAGTGCAGGATGGCTTTATTTGAGCTATTTTATGTGCTTAATTGGTGCTAGCGGGACCTCTTTCCTGCAAGTAAGCTGCGGCTCGTTTTTAGCCTTGCAGAGAGGTTTCCCGGAGCAATTGAATTGCAAATCTCTTGCGGCCGTTTTAGATCAAAGGCTTTCCTCCGGCGCGAGCGGCCGCAAGAGATAGCAAGGCACCGGCCGCAAGCCTGCCGGAATCCCCGGCCGTAAGGGAATAGAATAGCAGAATAGCTTGCGGCCGGTCCTTGCGGCCCCGCAACGGCTGCGGCCGATAATAGAATGAGGCCCATAGCATTTAACAAAGTGCATTATATAGAAAACAGCTTTTACTGATCTCCCTAATAATATAGCATTCTGTGTGTTCTAGTATCATATAAATTAGTCATTTCAATTCAATATAAAACTATAGAATATAAATACATTTTGAAAATGCACCTTCACTACAAATTAAAGGTTTTAGGCACGTGTCATAGTCCATGTTTAAAGTGCTTTAGCAATGGGTTCACTTGAGATGGAAAGACATGTCCATTTATTCTTAAAATATGTTCAAATATTGTTTCTTTCCAGTTATTCTGTTGTGTCATTAATAATAAATGCTACATATATGTTTATATACACAACCATTTGCAATTCCAACAAAATATAAAACATTTTAATTTTTTCTTTTTATGTACTAAATTTTTTTTGCATATCTTTTTATGATATTTGATAAAGTTATGTAATATTTTAAATTTGTAATAAAAGTTCTTATAATGCACATTATTTTAATGTATACTTTCCAATTTTCTAAAATTTTTACCTTTCAAATGTTTTCCTTATATTTTATACAGAAAATATGTATGTTTAAAACATGTACAGAGCTTAAAGGCATATCTATGAATGCATCTGATAGATAACATTTAATACAAAAATAATTATTAACAAACTCACCCTGATGTTTGCTAAATTTACAAGCAGTTGATGTTGCATTAACACCCCTGGAGATCCCTGCTAAAATTAGCAGAACATTCTTAATTAATTTTGGCCAATCACCGGCAGCTAATACATTTGTATCAATCTGTATAGACAGTTTGTGCAACAAAGAATCATGGGATGTGTAGTCCTGTTTTTACCTGGGAACAGGAAGTAAGAAGGATCCCAGTCATTGCTGTGTGGATCTCTGCATTGAGCTGCTGCTGGCTTGAAGGTTAGTAAAGAATTATAATCCATGCCAAAAAGCATTGTTTCTACTGGTAGGTACACTGTGACTATTAAATCAGCTCTGTGGGTGTGGAAAACAAATATTATTTTTAAATAAAATAAAAATCTATGTTTAGAATGTATCAATGTAATGTGTGTTTTTGATATAAGCCGCACATGGTAAAGGATAAAGGAAAAACAGGAAAACTTAGATATGCCTTTAAAATGATGACTGAGACATGAGGATATGAATCACTTTTTAATCCAATGTGAGCTATTTTAATGCAATAACTTAAAAAATATAAATTAAAATATTTTAAAATAATTAGTACAAAATAATATTATCTGTATATGTGTTGAACAGAATTTCCAGGAAGATACTTATCCCTTAAAGTATAGACAGTATTATGGCCACATATGTAATGGAAAAAAATGAACAAGTTGGTGAATGACTTCTTCATAGAAGAATAAATCTTACCAATACAAAACCGAATATTATTTACTGTAAGACTTTTTAATAAAGCAACAGAAAAAAATTTGCTTTTAAAACTGAAAATCATGAAATATGCTCCAGGAATGAGCTTCTTGTCATTGATGAGCTGTATTCTATGTGTATTCCCATACTCATTTATCATAGGAAGTCATTTGATATGAAAATTCATCTAGTACCTGAAGGCGTTGCACTCGTTTATATTTATAAAACATCCTTCTGTTGATCAAGTCCCAGTAGACTGAATATATCTGATGCACATAAGCAGTCCAGCAACTTTCAACCAAACCCGTCTCTGTCTCATTGAAAAACTCAAAAGGAACTTTTATTCCAGTAACATGATAACAAAATCTGTTGTTCTGTGTAAGAGAAGGGTCTGTTACTAGACTATTATGGTTTCGTGCATTGATATTGAGATCAGAGTTGTCTGCCTATCTGCTTTTTTTTTAAATTAGACATGATGAAAACAACACAAGATGCTAGACATTTTTTGTCTTTATGAGCAAACTATCCTTTTGAAGAACCTGTAATCATATTCAATTCCGTCTTTTTATAACAAGGTCTCTTCTGTCTAATATCCTACGTGTTATCACTTCTTTTCCAGTCTAACCTTAGTAATGTAGCCTGTTATTTTCATATATATCAGACAGATTTGTAACCAAACCTTTCAAAAATGAAAATGTATTCTTAGCCAGACTTACGTATAAACACAATAATAATGTTGCCCAACAATATGACTATTTAACTTTCTTAGAAATACTCAGTGAACTTGGTTTATATCTTGAGAAGACGAAATTGTATAAATATGTCTCTGCTTTCTGGTAATGATACTAAAACAAGAAAGCAAGCAGTTCAGACAATATAAGTAATGTAGGATAAATCTGCATGAGGACAAAATCACAGAAGCAGCAAATACAGATTGCAGAAGAATTCAAAGCTCTGGAACTACATAGCAACAAATGTACATTAAGGTATATAAGGAACCATTTATTTTCTTTCTTTGTACTATTGGGTTGTGTGTGCCTTTTTATGTGTCATAGCAGATCCCCGGAAGGCAAATTTGTCTGATACAAAAATACTAGATAAAATAATAACACTAAATAACACTAAACACAGTATCATATATCTGACTTGCTTGATAATTTATCTGCTATAAAACCATTTTATTTATAAGAAATATAATTCATTATAACTGTATATACTGTAACATATTAAATACGTGCATCGCTTAATTTACCAGCAAAAGGGCAAACTCTTTATGGCCATTAGTGATAAGATATTGGGGTGTGGGATATACAACAAAAGTTATTTTGTGCATGAAAGCTAATATTTTCACTGATGTAAACTTAGCTTCAAAATTTGGAGGGGTCTCTTACTATATTTTGACAAAGATGTAAATGGATGGAAATAATAAATAAATGGTTAAGCTTTATGCTCTGCTATTATGTACTTTTCTATACTAGCATTTCATGCCTTCATAGAAATAATATAGACACTGTAAGAAGAAACGTCAATTTATGATAATGGCTTGTACTTATAATTCATGATATTTGTCTTACATTACATCAGTTTTCATATTTTAGTCACTTGGTATTTATGTATGTTTAGTGTACATAGTGTACTACTCAATATTAGCATGTACTAATGGAACCACAGAACTGCATTTGTTTAGCAAATGTCTCTCTGAAGCAGGGAGATGTCAGGTATAAAGATATAATGCAGTACTTAATCGCACTCAACATAAAAAAGTAATGAAAAATTAGATGGATATTTCCAGAAGCATTATTTCTGTGTGTGCTTATCACATCCATTATAAGGAATGCTAATGGTGTAAGCGTGCTGCTAAGTCAATGTGGTATCTAAGTGCAGCATGGAGATGAAAATAGTGGAGTGTTTCAAGCAAAATTATTTTCCTTTTAAAAAGTTGCAGTCAGAAAATTACATTTTTACTTTGTACTCTTCAGGGCCATTTTAGGTTTAAAGCAGTATTTTATTTTGTTCACATATGTACTTTCCATGAGATGCATTCAGTACAGTCAGCAGGAGTTTGTTTGCTCTACATGGTTTCACAGACCTCTTGTGAAAGATCCCAGAAAACAGAAAAGCTAACGGAGAAAGCAATTCCCTCCGTGGGAGAGAAAGAAGTTTGTGAATAGAGGTTTAAATTGAAAAAAACAATTCTTCGTATACCACTATGACTATATATAAAATATAAGGTTGAACAGTTCAGATGGGTTCAGATTTGGGATACTTGACTTTATCATTTTTTGTGATTATTACATTCAAGACAACAACATTTTCAGAAATACAGAAATAGCTTAAAGATATACATTCCCAACCTAATAATTGCTATAAACATAATATAATAATGTAACATTGCTAATAATCATAATTTAAAATTAATATGATACCCTTTATTTTCTTAAACAAGATAATTATCTTGATGCATAAATTGGTCCACATTAGATATCTTCGATCCACCCTTTGATTCACATACATTACAAAACATATATCATAAATATGATATAAACCGCATATATATGTTTATTTAGTCAATTCCAAATGTGGTCCAGCAGAATATTTTTTCATCATCATTTAATGCCCACCATATTATTTTTATTTCTTAAAGCATAATTTATTCAATATGAAAGATATAGTGGTTTAATCACGTGTGATGGTGAAACTGACTTTGTTATAGTAACACACAATACAATATTTGACTTCTGGAAAACCGGTTGTAAAATTTTAATATATGAAAATAAACACATTTAATTGCATGGTAATCCTTTTTGGGGGGCGGGGATCCAAGGATCCAATACAATTGTAGTTGATTTTATTTGTCCACCAAATCTATGGTAAAAATAAACTATCTTTCTAATCTACAATAGTCTATACATTTACATATCTCAGTGGTTTTATTTTGTTATCTTTCTTCAAATTTACATTTTTATAATATATGGTGATGCTGCACAATATGTATTATTTGTAATTATCAACTATACATTGCATTTAAAAAAATAAGTATTGGGAAATGTCAATGAGGTTGAAATAACATAACAACATAAAAGAAAGATATTGTTTTCTATGACTTAGAGCAATGTTTGGTTTTAGAAGTAAATGAAACAATGAAAAGAAGGTACAGGATTTCATGCTGCAAGCTAAAGATTTTGTGCTCTGTGATCTTTGTGACATTTCAAATTTAAAGCCCAGCAAGGAAAACCTTTCTCTGATCTTATTAGCCCAATGTCATCTATATGCTCACACCATCATACTCAACAACAAAGGAGACAAATGTGCCAAATTGTAACAAAAGTCATGATGCAAGGAAAGGTGAGGCCAAAGGAAGTCATAAGTCGTAAATGGAAAAATTGTACAAAGAAAATGTAACCTCATTATATTGCACATACGTAACAAGAACGGATGTAGTAATCAAAAGGAATATAGATACATTGAGAAAGGTATATAATGAATAAAATAAAGAGCCTTGCTCTTTTAGTTTATAAAAAATACATAGAAATATAATCTCAGTTGTACTGGAGATAAAATATTTCTGAGCTAGATAACTTTTGTTGAATATTGTGATCCTGAGCAAGCAGTCTACCTGTAGGGCATATGTTAAGCAAATAGCAGAAATAAGCATTTGTCTATTTTGCAATGATATTTATATGAAAACAAGAAAAGGAAATGGAATATTCCCAATTATGTGGCACTAATTTAGCATCACTAGTACATTCTGAACCTTGTGAAAAAAGTGTGTGTGGGGGAAATGTAGATAAAACTTAAATTTGTTTAATTATATAATTTAATGTCTAATTTAAAATAAAATCATAAATATTTTTGGTCACGGGAGGACTTTGATATAGAGTTTATGTTTTTTGAGATCAGGCAGTGGCTCCAGAATTTTAGTCAAATGTGCTAACTAGTGCGAGTTCAAGTGCATATGTATAAGAAAATCAATAAGAAGTGGTCAAAACATAAACAGAGAAGACTGAGGCCCTCATTCAATTGCGATTTGGCCAATTGAATAGTGCTCTAAATAAGCACATAACATATTTTTTTCAAATTAGTTTTTAGTTAGTGAAAACCTTGCTTTTGGATAGATGTTTACTAACTAAAAACGTCTTTCAAAAAATATGTTATGTGCTTATTTAGACCCCTATTCAATTGGGCAAATTGCAATTGAATGAGGGCCTGATTGTCTCATTTCCATTGCATTGTTCAGTAGGTCACCAAAAGTACAAGTATGTGTCTTACACAAAATATTAAAAGTGACATAGTTAGATGGTATTTTTTCCTACTGGTTGCTTTCTTTGTGGTTATGTGATCAAGCCCTTAGCCAAATGAAATAATGTCTATTTCTTTTGTATTGAGGTGATAACCACAATCATCGCAAATCAGAAAACAGAAATGATCAACTTCATGTGTAGATTTCTTTAGAAGGATAGATGGCATTCATTGTTTCAGTAAATTATTGGTCTCATTTCAGTCTACACTATGAAATTGATGGTCTCATGTTAGTCTACAATATGAAGTCATTCTATAAAATGTGATATCATACAATAATAATAACAATTATTAGAATTATAACTTTGATAAAAAGGTTTTTTTTAAAATTGGAAAGGTAAAAATTTAAACAATCTATATTGTATTATTTATTATATGCAGTCCATAGTTTTCGTATGAGACTTCCCACTACCAATGACTTTATATTTCTTGTTAATGTACTACTCTAGTTTTGGAAAAACTTTACATATGTGAATTTTTTAATGAAACTTACAATGTTGACATCTATGTAAGCCGTGAGCAATAAAAGCATTTTTAGAAGAAATTTGTCATTTTAGCTAAGACTAAGGTAGTGTAGAGAGACTAATATGACAATAATCCTTCCTGTGCGAGACTTGAAGGATACCATGCAGAATTGGGTAGAAGGTGGTAAATACCGTACATAAAGTTGAACTGATACATCTGATGAGACAACACATCCCATTCCTCCAACATCAAATAGATTGGACATCAGAAGGTCATATCTGTTCCATTAAAATTCTCTTTAAATAGTTTTATGCTCATGGCTTACATAGTTGGTAATGTTCTAAGCTTATTTTATCCTTACACACATATAACCTAGTAACTTAGCTGCCCTTTAAGTAGGTGCAAACACTAAAAGCTTGAGATCAATTTATTTTACCTGGCAAATATCTCTATTCACCTTTATAACAGAGTTATTGACAAACCAGCAGGGAACAATTAAACATAATTTTTTTTATTTCTTATTGCCGATTTGCGAGCTTGAGACTGATGTGCAATTAATTATAATGTCTTTATCGCTTTCCCCGTCATTTACAGTACAGTATTGATTTTTTATTTGCATTTACAGTGCTACGGATAGGGGTTAAACCCCCTTGCGAGTTCTATCTGGTACGAGTAGGACTTTCTCCTACATTTGCCATTTATGGGTGGGAAAGATTAAAGGCTTTGATGGGCTGTAAGTTCCGGCTTTATCAACCACAAGGATTTCAAGGCTGTAACCCGTAACCTGTTTGTAGCACGCAAAAAGACGCCAATTGAATAGCAAAATAACTTACGGCCTCCATTACGGGCAACTGTAAGTTTGCCCAATTGAGTCGGGCTCCTTGTCGGTCCATAGTTATCATGTCAGTCCATAGGGCTCCTCATGGTTATAGTTTGGTAAGACATGGGGGTTCATACAGACCCTCAAAGTAATTGGGCTTAATTTTAGGTGCTGTGGGGGGCAATAAATACCCCTTGATTATCCTTTAGGTTACCATGGAGCTACATAAAGACCCTCATGGTAAGGGGTTCATTTTAGGTGCCATAGCAGTCCATAGTGACCACCATTGTTATGGTTAGATGCCTCATCAATGCCTGATGTCCACCCAGTGTGTTGAGGGGGAATCCTTTGGGATATGCTGACTCATGGGGTAGAAGATATTGAGGGGGATCCTGGGGGATACCTGTGTTCATAATAAGTAGTGGTAGGGGGCATTTGCTCCATTATACTGTCAGATTTGAGGTATCCAGCCTTCTCAGAGGCATTTTTATGTCTTTACAGGGGTTGACGGTATCTGCATCATTTTTTCACATTTTCGATCCCTAACAGAGACCTCAGATTAAACTTCAGCAAATTTGGATATCATTCCCAGAATCATGCAATAGTGATTTACTAAATACCTTTGGGACAACACTTTAGGCTTAAGATATCAGGAACATTTTGAGCACTCGGTGGCATTTCTCAGGCGTTAGATTTCTTTGTAATAACTCTGTAGTGTTTTACAAGTAATCTTCACTCGTTTTTTATTTTGCTTATGGGTGGTATAGAACAAAAGCCTGAGACAGGTAAAAGGACAACCATTTGCAAGTATTCTTATCTATATTTAATTTCTACTCTACTTGGGACACTTGCTGGATTTTTTTAAAATATATATATATATTTGTACAACTATTCATTTTTCAATACAATAATGATTTTGGTATTCATTATTTTCCCATAAAGTTGCCATTATAAAGTGAAAAAAACGTATTTTTTTTTCTTGTAAAAAGATTATTATTTATTTTTAATTTAGTAATGTCAATTCTACTAGATGAAGTAATATCTATTTATGCTCATGGTAAAAAATGTACTGTCCAAAACCCACTTTTTCTAAAATTCAGTTAATACTGAGACAGTTATATGATGTACTGTCAACATTTACATTTAAAAATTCCTAATATGTAGTCTGATTCTGAGTATTCTCAAATAGCATTGAGGAGGTACTTTTTCATTTACTTTATTTCTACATCATACTTGTGTGATTCTTTAACAAAAGTTACATTGACATTTCTATTTTTAACCAATCATCATTAGTCTCTGTGATGTTGTGATGTTGTACTTCTCACTGTGTACTGTAGTGTTCCTCCAGCAACTCAAAACTAAACAACGATGGGAATTTACTAAAGGATCACAAGTGTGCACTCAGGTCATTGTGCAATTTATTAAAGGCTATTTACAAATTAAAAGAAAGCCTCAAGTTGCTCGTAGGGAGTTATTGTGATGTTTAATGGGCGTGTTAAGGCATGTCATGAGCATGTTATGGGTCCCCTATTGTGAAACCTTCTCTAAAATTACTAAAGACAAATCTTGATTTTAACTACCCACAATGCTGATATTCAGCTTTGTGTGTTTCAACTCTATTATAGTATTGTATTTTATAGTTACACACAATTATATTACCAATATTCAGCCATTAACTTAAAACATATGCAGCTAAATAGAAGTAGTAGATTCCATCAACACAACTCAGGCTTAATTTACTAAAGCATTGTGGTTGCATAAGCAGTTGAGATATGGTAACCTGTGTTACAGCATCTCAGGTCATCAATCAATTTACTAAAGGCTTTTTCTGCTGTAATAGCAAGCAGTATGCAGATCATTGCGATTAATTGTGAATGGGGTGTAAAATGGTACTGTTAAAAAGCAAGTTAATATCTGTTATGGGCAACATACTGTGAAAGCCCATGTTCTCCCAAGTTAATAAAAACACATCTTGCTTTTAACTACCCACATTACTGATATTCAGCTTTATGTTTCAACTCCACGATAGCAGTATATTTTAAAGTTAAATAAAATGTTATTACCAATATTCAGCCATTAATATAATCATAATCGACTAAATAAAACTGAAAGGTTCCATCAACACTCACTTAGACAAGTGTAAAATAATTCTGGGTTATGGAAATTTATATATATATATAATGTGACAAACTATGACAGACTGTGTAAATTTATTTTTTTTATTATTACTTTTTAATGATTTCATTACATGGTTGAAATTATAAACACAAGAAAAGTTAATATTATGCACTGTTGCGGATAATGCACTGCATATTATAGTTTTTTATTGTTATTATACTTCAATAATGACGTAATGCCGACCCAACCTTATTTTTGTGAACGCTATTGTAACTTTGATGGCACAGGAGAGAATTTACACACCTCTGACATTGTGTTCTATCGTTGTGGTCTTTACATGCAATTGCATCTGTGCCAATGGAAAAAGCTTTAAAATATTACATGCTTGACCCCTAAAATAAACAATTGCTTCTCTGTGGACCTAATTATAATACATGAGATTTGGGAAATCACTTGTACATGTGAGTCTCAATAAGGCAGATGTGCTGAGGAAGATCTCGGATTACAATGTATCCTCTTAGCAAATCTTAGCAAATATTTTTCTTAGAGAATCTGCACTAGACTACTGGATAAAGGATATACCACATTTTCATGACTGATCAATATTCTATCCTTTTCATTGTGTTGGTTATTAATCTTGCCCTTTATATTTCACTTTCTAAAAGGCTTTTGTTACAGATTTGAAAAAAAACAAAGGGTTTTGTTCTTTAGTTCATCAGTTTGTCAGTGTGTACTTCAGAATCACTGTCTTCTGAAGAGCTGCTTGTATAAATATACCTTTGGGAATTGTTTCAAATATACTGCCTCTCATCCTCTAAACACTGTTCTTAATGATTTATTTTCTGTTTTTGTCGTTTTCTAAAATGCCTGTCAAATCAACAATGGTAGCTTGTCTAATGCCAATTTGATGTTAAAATGAATTGCTTTCTAGCTTTACTCAATAAGACAAACTCTTGATAAGTGTCTCAAATTTTTTACTTTACAATACATAAAATACCAAAACTAGCAAACCATCCTTACCAAGACACCCAAATATGAAATATGGCATGGAGCAGTATCTCAGCGAAATAGCCTAAGACAACAGAGCTCTGACATATAAATCCAAGACAAAATAGCCAGTGAGATACCGAAACAAGCAGAAAAGCCCAATGCTTGAGGGAAAATGAAAACAACATTGCAAGTCTATTTTGTACAGCAGTCTCAAGCACCAGATAAACTGCTTCTCCAGTTGTCTGATTACAAATATGTCATTAGTTAACACCTTCCTGTGTTTTATATAGTAAAGTTTTTTACATGTTGTTTCTTAAATCTATTTTTATATTATTCCTTGTGGCAGTTTAAGGAACTCATTGAGGTATGGGAGGGGTATTTGCTTGCCATGAAAGGTTCTCAGTCCAATACAATTATGCACCACTAAAGTAATCAAATTCATATTGTATCTGCTTCCTAATTTGTTCAGTACCCCATTTGAAAAAAAAAAAACAATTATTAATAAACCACTTCAGTCAGAGCTAAATACATAAGAAGGGAAGAAAACAATGGGTCATCAATCAAAAAGTCCAGTTGTCTTTTTGTATTAATTTTTCATTATCTTATTTGTGGAATTATGTAAACTCAGTTTTTATTTTACATGTAACCAATCATTTTGCCATATATGAAAGAGAGAGAGAGAGAGAGAGAGAGATTTGAACCCCACATAGTGTTGTGTTCCATTCATTAAATAAAATATAACTTGGATAACTAATTCAGATACAAATATGTTTAGAGATGATGTTTCATTATGATAGAAGTTTTCAGCGAGTGAGTGATGTGCTTTTATGTTACAAAGTTTTAGGCAACAGGTTTCTGCTTTTTCATTCAACTCGTATACCTGACAGCATATACAACTTCTACTGGTATTTATCCAGTTTAGTTGATCAGTCGTGTCCCACTCTCCGTTACCCTATGGACTGCAGCACACCACGCACTTCTTGTGTCTGGTTGTGCTTATCTAATAAGGTTTTCTTGCCAAAGATACTGGAGTGGGTTGACAATTCCTTCTCTAGTGGATCATGATTTGTCTGACCTCTCTGCTATGCTATGCCCATACATTGTTTAGTTCAAGGCTTTATTGAAGTACACAAGCCCCTTCACCATGACAAGGTAGCAATCCAGAAGGGGAGTAATTAATACAGCCAGATTATAAGCAGTTTATTACATTGTTACAGTTAAAGTTTACCAGCATCAACTCAATTAGGACACCAGGAAGAGCACCTTTCATGTTTTTCATGGAGATCGAAGGCATTTCAAAGGCAATCATTCCCTCCCCTGCCAGACATGAGCTTACTCTTGACATGTCTATTGTCTATGATGTCAAACATTTCACATACCTCAGAACATGGCAGTTTCAAATGACTGGGAGTATTATGTATGAATGATATTGTATCCGTTCCCCAAGCATCTCAATTGTATCTCACATTATCTCCTGATTCACTATGTATAATCTCCTATGGGGAAAAGCAAACATTCTCACATTATCTCTGCTGTTCTCACCTTCTCTCAGGTGAGCAAGTACTTAGTAAACTCCCCCCATATCTTAGTCTTCCCTCAATTCTCCTGACTATCCTTACATAGCCTAAGAACATGCAGCTGCTGCCTTTTCCCCAATTTGTATTACATTTTATGTACTGTATTATCAACACTACTGAACACTAATTTCACATTAACAAATAAAATAGATTTACATAATTCCCTTCTGGTTTGCTACCTTGTTGTGGTGAAGGAGCTTTTTTACTTCAATGAAGCTTTGAGCTATACCATGTAGGGTCACCCAAGATGGGCAGATCATGACAGAGAGGTCAGACACATCTCGGTTCAGAGAGAAGGAACTGGCAACCGACTCCAATATCTTTGCAAAGAAAACCATCAGCCTTATTAAATTGTGATTCGGTAAATTTAAAAGGGCTCTATATAAGCACAAAGCATATTTTGTTTACAGAAGCTTTTAGTTAGTGAAGACCTTGCTTTTGGATAGAAGTTCACTAACTAAAAAAACTTCTGTAAAAAAAAATATGCTGTGTTCTTAAATAGAGCCCTTTTAAATTTACAGAATCGCAATTTAATAAGGCTGCATATTCATAAGCACAAACTGAGACATAATGATTGTGCCTGGTGTGTTGCTATCCAAAAAAAAGCAAGATCTTCTGCTGACTGCCTCATTCAAATGTATGAAAGTCATCTATCATGCTCACCTCTTCTGTAAATGGGTTTTTGTCTTCTGTAATAAAATGATAAAATAATTCTGTAGTTTATTGTCATAGTAGATGGATCATTAAGCAGGATATATATTCCATTATCTGCTTTGAGCAAGAGATTTGGTGGTGATTTTGTATTTATCACAAATTTGGATTTTACATGTCTTACTATGGGCTTGTAAAATAATATTTTAAACACATTTTAGAAGAGATTAATGAATATGTATTTGTGTGGATTAAAAGGTCTACTGCTTTGAAGTTCTCTTGATTGTGTGCTTTCAAACATATACTTGTAAAGGTTTTACTGATCATTTACTCCTTATTAAACATAGTGGCCCCTTATGGATCACTACCTTGTCATGGTGAAGGGGCTTGTGTGCTTCAATGAAGCTGTGAGCTACACCATGTAGGGTCACCCAAGATGGGCAGGTCATAGCAGAGAGGTCAGAAAAATCATGGTCCGCTGGAGAAGTAACTGGTAACCCACTCCAGTATCTTTGCCAAGAAAACCATATGGATAAGCACAACCAGAGATTGTGCCTGATGTGTTGCACTACATATGGTCAAGGAGAGTCAGTCACGTCTGAATGACTTAACAACAACAAAACATAGTGGATCAATTTATTAAGAGGACTCCTGTTAATCTGGGATCTACAGTGGCACATCTCACATAAGCGGAACTCACGTCTACATGTTATTTACTAAATCACATGTATTATATCCCCTATTAACAGCTTTACAAATCACAAACAGAGTAGCTAATGTGTGTTTAGGGATCAAGAATGCTCAGTTTAAAAACTGTTTCCGTCAGTGGCGGCACAACTTAAATGTAAAAAATACACAATGCTATATGCAGATTTGTTTAGTGTGAATGCTCCATCAAAGGTACAATATTGGTTAACATAAACATAATGGATGGCATTACGTGATTATTAACACAACAAATATATAGTTATGAATCATAAAAAGCGAGGGACGCCAAAGGTGCTCATTGCAGCTTTCGCGATCAGCCCTGCACGCTCCCATCGTGAGGGCCGTGGGACTTAGGCTGCAACGAGCACCGAAATGCGAGGCCCGCAGTAGTTAGTTAGGCTGCAATGAGCCCGCAGGACTTTAAAACAGTTAGTTAGGCATCGCTCATGACAATGGCAACGATAGCCGACGAAAAATGATGCACTTTGCCAGCAATTGCGAGGCACGCAGTTTACAACTTTAACGGCCAAAATAGTTTCAAGCGCGTAACAAATAATAAAAAAATGATATTAAGACACCCACTCACAGCACGGGGGAGAGCCAGGAAGCCTGTGAGTGAGGTTGCAAGGAAATTTGAGCCATATTTGGCGTGTTTTGTCGGTCGAAAATCAGCTAGGGCGGCCGAAAAAACATAAAAATTCTCAAACAGGATCAAAACGAGGCCGAACAACGCCAGACACGCAGTACTTAGAAAATACATGACAGTGAAGACAGTAACACACACGAACAATGCCAGCCATGTGGGACTTAATTAAATTAAACCAAGGGCAGTCACTGCGTGACACCCAAAGATGCAGCAGACATACAGAGGAGAAAGACACAGGGAAGGGACAGGGGGGAGATGGTGATAAGAAACAAATGGTATTCCCAAGCACAAAAGTTGCAGGTTAATAAGGCCTGCAATGAGTGGCAAAGCCTTTGGCGCTCCTCCCAAGGCCCGTTCAGTAGACAGGAGGAGAGGCAAGCAATGAGCGCCTAAGGCGCTGATTGTGAGACATGCAATGAGTGCCAAAGGTGCTCAGAGGGGGGCTGGCGATGAGCGCCAAATGTGCTCAGAGCGGGCAGGACCTCGAATTGTGTGGCAAACAGCATTGCCAGGCTTAAAAAGTTGTGGGTTGACAAGACCTGCAATGAGCGGCAAACCAGCACATTGCAGGGCTCGCAATAAGTGCCTAAGGCGCTCATCACGAGGCCCATACAGTATACAGGAGAAGAGGTTCACAATGAGCGCCAAAGGCGCTTATTGTGAGCCACGCGATGAGCGCCAATGGTGATCATTGAGAAGCACGAAAGTTGTTGGTTGACAAGGTCTGCAATGAGCGGCAAAGCTGCTCATTGCAGGGCTTGTGATGAGCGCCTAAGGCGCTCATCGCGAGTCCCGTACAGCACATGGAGGGAGAGGCTTGCAATTAGCGACAAAGACGCTCATTTCGAGCCACGCGATGAGTGCCGAAGGCACAGTATTCCCAGCCTTACAATTTTATTCCCGTCATTTTTGATTGGCAAGTTGCTACTAACATATAATAACAATAAACTCGGCAAAATGATAACATAACCGTGAATTGTCATCAGCACCACATATTAATCACTTTTCTTTATAATTTTAGTCTGTCAGCCATAGCATGAAATTATTAAAAAGAAATATCCCTTTGAAATGGTGGTTCTCCCTTGTCATTTTAAAGGAACATTGCAGCCTCATTTGGTGTTGGTAAGTTGTAACAGCGTTTATCAGAATGGCGATCTCTTTTAAGAACCATATTGACTTTTGGGATTGGTAATTGATGTAATTCTGCATGTATTATTTATTCTTGTTCTATTTCTGACAATTTTTTATAGGTTTGAGTGTATGGGTTTTGGGCCATAATTTTATCAAGCTCTATAAACATAATGGGTAAGCATTTTTTATTTTCTGGAAGATACATACATTGCTCAACAGCTTCCATTTTATCTAGGACATATAATTGAGCACATTTTCTTTGCTCCCCTTCTTCGGGATGTAAATGAGAAGTACAATGGTAAATTTGTCCTTTGGCACTATTATATGATCTTAAGTTTGTTTTGAAATTTTGGTAATTAGGGAAAGTAGGCTCAGTCATAATGCTTTTTAAATATGTTCGGAAGTGTTGTCTTTGTGGAAGTCTTACCTTGCCTTTTTGACAGCAACTAACGAACTGGCCATCTCTGGGTCTTTCCTATTTGAAATGATAAGCCCCACAAAACTGACAGACAATATTCATATTACCACAATTATGAACCTCTACTGCTAAAGATTTAAGTAAAGGACAATTGTGAGAACATATGACTCTCTGAATCATCATTAGAATTCTTCTCAGATTGTTCATCCACATTTTCAAAAGGCTTTTGTTTTTTAGTTGCCTTCTTGGGCTTGGATGTTAGTTTGTCAGCCGCTAGTCTTTTGCTTGCGAGTCTCTCCCGTTCTTTTTGTCGTCAAATTTCCTTTTGCTCGGGCGTCTGTTGATCTGCCCATGTTTTTTGAGATTGTGTAGTTTGACGTCTTTTCTTTTCCTCTTTCTTTTCAGTATCTGCCATATATTAATCTGTAAATAAGAGTAGTACATTATTTGCTGGTTTCTTTATTTTTAAATGAACTTTTTGTTATTTTGTTGTGGTGATTTTTTCTTCTATCATATTGTGTGTGCACCACTGTTTGCATTATGGGGTTAGCTATCTGAGGTTAGACTTAGAAGATTAGTTAGGTTACAGTCTATGTTGCGAAAGGCGCACAGCAAACATAGGTCCTTCTATTTTAAACATGTTAACAGAATTTTTTATGTTATCCTGTTTTGAGTGGGGCAGTATTGTCATTATGTATGGGTTTAGTTGTGTTTTTTGTGCGCTACTGTTGTCATTAGGTGTTTAGGGTATGGAGTTGGGCTTAGAGGTTTGCGCACCTGAAATAGTATATGTCCTTCGATTTTGTATATGTTATTTTCTGTTTTGTGTGCTGTACTGTTTTTGTTGTATAGTGTTTTGCATGGGACAATGTTGTCATTAGGGGTTTACGGTTATGAGATTAGGGTTAGAGTGTTAATTAGGGTGCAGTACGTTTCTACAAAGGCAGACACAAAACAGGATAGGTTCTTCCATTTTATACGTGTAAACAGCATTACTTGCTTTATTTCTTTTATTATTTTGTAACTTGTAATACCGTACCTCTTATCTTCAGTGTGTTGTGCCTAAATTCCTGTAGAGATGACGAGACTGTTCAGGCAGTGTGAATTACAGAAAGAGATGCAAATGTTACAATAACATTGAAATCAATTTGTTTTTGTAGTAAGAGCATACAAAATAGGATATATAGTTCAATTTTGTATGTATTCAGAGAGGTTTAGCTTTAGGCTTAGAGGGTAGTGCATAGAAAACAGGATAGGTTCTTCCATTTATTGTGTTTTAAGAAGATTTGTTGTAGTATCCTGTTTTGCGTGCGTCACTGTTGGCATTATAGGTTACGGTTATGGGGTTAGGCTTAGAGGTCGGAGCACACAAAACAGGATATATTCTTACATTTTGTATGTGTTAACAACATTTGTTGAACTATCCTGTTTTGTGTATGCCACTAGTGGTATTAGAGGTTTAGGTTATGGGGTTCGGCTTATAGTTTGGGGCACACAGAAGAAGCTAGATTCTTAAATTTTATATCTGTTAACAACATTTGTTGTAGTATCCTGTTTTGTGTGCGCCACTGTTGGTATTATATGTTTGGGTTATGTGGTTAGGCTTAAAGGTTGTTGCACACAAAACAGGATATATTCTTCTATTTTATATCTGTTAGCAACATTTGTTGTCGTATCCTGTTTTATGTGCTCCACTGTTGGCATTAGGGGTTTAGGATCCTTTTTTTGTTTTTGTTTTGTGATATCATTTTTGAAGCGCGGCACTGTTGGCATTAGGGTTGTAGGTTATGGGGCTTAGAGAGTTGGTTAGATTGCAGTGAATTTTGACATTGGCACACACTAAACAGGATAGATATTTTTTTACTTGTTATACTATACCTGTTGTCTTGAATTAGTTGTCTATAAATGACAGAGGGTCCCCTGCTGCCAATCTTCCTGCAACACTCTTCAGGCAGTGTCTGTTGAAAATGTGAGAGAGAGATGCAAATGTTGAATTCAATTTTCAATATTTTTTTTTGACTAAGACCACAGTTGGTTTTAATTTGTTTTCTGTAAATTTCTGCCTATTTTACAGTTAAACCGTGCAGTGCTGCAAATTAGTCAGTGACACTCTTCAGGCAGAGTCTGTTGAAAATGGTAAAAAAATGGAAATGTTGAAATGCACTGTAGATATACTTTTTTTTCCTAAAAGCATAAATTATGTTTTAAAATATGTCTTAATAAAAGCTATTTTCTTGTTTAAATTTCAAATTTTTTCTTCTTTTGAAATTTACACCATTTTACCCTACCCTACACATGTATCTCTTTGAAATCTTACTATACATGAATGTCTTCTAATTGCTTCTGCACATTAATATTGTTATTTTGACAATATTTAAAACCCAAGTTTTTTTAATTTTATTATTCATTAATTAATTAATTATAGCTTACCTATTTGCTGTAATTTGCAAATGTTAAACTTCTAAAGTGATAATGAAGTTGTTTCAGAAGTAACGCCACCAGTGAAATGTACAGTCACACTGTTCATCACCTGAGGAGAAATGGAGAAAATTCTGGAAATTTTGCTGTATTTATAGAGTGTGAGCTGAAGTCGAAAACCGTTATAACGCAATGCGATTGCGCTATTTGCGTTCCAGCCGTCAATTTGCGCTCCAGCCGCCATTTCACACAACGTACTTGTTCCATAGAAAATTGCATCTATTTTGTATGTGCTACGTGCCACAGGATGTTTTACGTGCCGCATGAAGTGTTAGTGAGTTTGGGTAAGTGTTCTGAGTACGTTTTTTAATTTGTCGTGCTTGGCCTCGTTTTCGGGTTTTTTCAGCCGACATTTTTTTTGTACCGTAGGCGATTTTTAAGTGTTGAAGCTGGTGAAATGCAACTTAAATTAGCAAGCAACCACTCTCACAAAACTCCTGGCTGTCCCCCCGTGCTGTGTGTGATGTTTTTTAATGTTTGTTTTTTATTTTTTGTGTTTTTTGGTTTTTCGTTGTGCGCGGTTCGGCCGTTATCTTCGTATTATTTCAACCTCGTATTTTTTTTTCTTACTCCTGCGGGTTGTATTTTTTTTTTTTAAACTGCTACGGGTCTCGCACTGTGAATTCAATAATTAAGATTTCTGTTGAACTGTAGTTCCGAGGGTTGTAGATTTCTGTTAAACTGTAGTCCCCCAGGTCGTAGGGATGAGCGCCTATGGAGCTCATCTCCACCAGCGCAATGACCGTCTTTGGCGTTCACTGCCTAAGTCATGCAGGGTCATAGGGATGACGCCTGCGACGCTCATCTCCTCCAGCGCAAGGAGCGAGTTTGGCGCTCCTTGCCAGCAACTGCAGCCCTCGCTTTGCGAGGGACGCAGTTGCGGCAGGCTCACTATGTGAGCCTGCAAGCGCTTGAAACAACACGTATTGCTCACAACTATATATGTGATATGTATTGATCTATTGTATAGTAACTAGGGCTCATTAGTTTTCATATATAGGAATGTGACACAAACCCCAACCATTGAAAACACACTGACACGGTTAGAACGGTATAACAGAGTATTATTTCATACACAGAGCGCAATCAGAAATGTTCAAGACTGTGCATTAATATCATGGGTGTGGTGTGGGCAGATCCCTGGAGAGCAAGAGACTTGTAGGTAAAAAGGGGATTTCTACAGGGGGTTATGTCATAGACTAGAATAAGCATGATGCATAGCACCTGCCAGGGTCATATGTGATCATTACACCACTGCAACCAGAATCTGATTAAAAAAAGGATCATCAGAAATCACTCGATATAATTGAAGAAACCATTAATGTGCAAAGCCCTTACAACTTGTCTATATCTGCTCAATGAAACAGATGATTCAACCTCTGGACTGAGTAATCCCATCCAGTTTCACACATACAGTGGGGTGACAAAAACAAAATTTGAAAAAAGTAGTCAACTAAAAAAAGGCTGAGGAGGATAAAAAAAAATTAACATGCATGTACAGTACAGTGTAAAATACTGTAACTGTAACAATATACCAACTGACATGATTTCCATCTGCAAGCATTACTAACTATTAGCTAGGTCTCTGGATAATCAGCAATATGGGAAAATACCCATTAATACGGAGAGGACACAAAGATCAGCAGCCAGATTTAATGTTACTATATCAGACCCAAGGATCTGTTCTCAGACTGATATTGAGGTCAGGATCATATTCTTCAGTAGCATATATATCAATGCTGGCTGTCATTAACATGCCATTGTGAGACCTTACAATTTCAGCTAACAGCAATAACGTCTTAGATATCTCGCTATATGATAGCTTTAAGATTGTGGGAGTTACTTATTAAGGGGGGCTGTCATTGAAGGAAGAGGCACTGTGAGAACCTTATACCTCATACATTTCCTTCACAATGCTTGCAGGTGTGGAAGATACCTTCCTGGACCTAAATTGTACCTAAAACAAAAAATAAGTAAAAAATAAGACAAAACCTACAAAATATAGGGACTGCAGCATCACTTCTCAACAGCATTCCTCAGTGACCATCAATTGGTGACATGTTCAACAGAACCCTACATGTCCACAGAGAAGAGGATCATGAACCATGTGATTGGAGGTAGCCATCTGCATACAAAATATCACCATCACATTGGCCAAGATCCAAGACTCTGTAGACATGCTAGATTAGGTTAACATTGTGACCAATAGATTGTCACTGAGGAGTGCTGTTGAGAAGACACAAACATATGCGCAGCCCCAAGGTCCTCCTCTTCCTAGGCACATGGCCCAAATCCCGGTGGCCGGCTGCCGTCTCCCTGGTGGTAGTGGGGTGGGGTTGGTATGGGGAGGCAACCTCCCGGGGGGCAGCAGTACCTGCAGTGATGGAGGCATGGTGGGAGTAGAGGAGGGGCGGGATTGCGTGTGGCCAGGGGATACCTGCAAGGTGGTGGAGGCTGGGCTAGGGACCAGAGTGTGTCATATGGCCTTTTCGGTCACTCCCTTGAATGCGCTCTGGTCCTCCCCAATCCTGACCAGCCTGGCCAGGTACCACTCAGTCATTAGATTGAACCTGTATGATACTCTTAATTGCAACTCAGATTAGCTATCATTTGCTAGATGTGATCTGTTATTTGGTTCTTGGTCTTGATCGTTCTTGGCTCCTAACGCTATCTTGATTCTGGCTGCAGTCTGTAACTGCATAGGCTGCAGTGGGCCCACCAATACATGGACTATTGATTGGTTGATTACTGTTGTGCCCAGGCATGGCAGTGATTTGTCAGCTTCATGGATTTAATCTATACCTTGTTAATTCCATAGAGCTGACATGTCAGTGTCCTTGTTGGTCATCATGTACATGTGTAGTGTGTGTGATGTACATGTGGTGGCATGTTGGTGTATTTGATATTCACCTGACATAGAGGCTGGGTCCTGCTGGGCCACCTGGCCTGAAGCTCCAGTGGCGGGCACCTCAGAAGGCCATTGTCGACCCTCTCCAACTCATCCTTCTCACCCTGATGTCGTCAAACCGGTGCTTGACAGACCTCACATCCCTTGGCACTGTGCCTACTGCTGTAACCTCAGCTGCTACCTGCTTCCATGCCTGAGCCCTAGGCCGTGTCCTAACTTCCCTCCCCCTTCAAGTATCACGAGGTAGCCATGGACCACATTCTTCCAGTGCATGTAATTGTGGGCCCTGTGCTTGCCCTTAGCTTCCTGTCCTTCTGACTGTGGACAGGGATGCTTACCTCCCTGACCAGTCCCTGAGGCCTGTCCCTCCTCCGAACTCCCCCACCCCCATATCAGACCACTTCCCCTTTGTCCCCTGCCTAGGTGTTCCTGCTGCTTGGGGGACCAACCTGCCACCACCCACCTCCTCCTCTCCATTCCTCTCCTCAACACTCACCTCCTACTCCCCAGGACCACCTCTACACTCCTCTCCCCTCCATATCAATCCCAAAAGTAATAGAATGATAAATGAAAATAAGTGTTCCTGGAAATATATGATGGAAAAAAAAATGTGTGTGTTATGTGTAATTAATAACTGTTGGGGGATGGTATGTGGGAGATGAGATTGGGTGGGGTATGGAGTGACCTAGCTCTATATGTCTCTATGTGCGTTGTTTAAATTATGTGTATTGCAATTATGTCTAATCAAGGATTAAGTGTAACAAAAACCACAACTTTATAAACTCCCTCTATTAATCATATGCGGCTAGATCGCTTTATATTGGCTAAGAGGCCTGTGTCGCACAACGTTATATCGCGATTGGATCGTAATGGCCGATCGCATCTCGGCCAGCGCCTTAACAGTTTGCTGCCGAAGGAGGGATTTACAGGCTTGAGGCTTCGGCCCGTAACTCGTGCCCTTGCTCAATTGAATAGCATTCTAATCGTAGACCAACGGGAGCCCGCAACATATACGCAGACATACGGCCTACAATGATGGAGTTGCGGGGTTGCAATTGAATGAGGCCCCATAACTACATCTCATTGCACATTGTATTGGGCTCTATGGAGAAAGTTTGTGATTGACAGATCTCCCTGCGCGTCCATGCGCAAGCCGACATATAACTGCTGAAGGCTGAGAGCAGTAGCAAAACTACCAATGTCTCTCACTGTGTATGTGCACAGCGCTGTATATGTAATGCCAGCTTCATGTGAATAGGATCAGTGAAGTTGTCATTATTTTAAATGTCTAACTCACTGCGCTAAACGCTGCACGCTATGGCATTTAAAATAATCTGATCCTAGCCACGTGGTATTAGCATTACACATATGTATATGAGTGAGTGTACAGTGCCGTTCTCGGTTGGAAAAGGAAGAGAAGCTGAGCCAAGCTTAAGCATTAGCTCTGGAGTATACCAGGACGGACAGCAGCTATTCCACACTATACACTAGACATTATACATACGTTTATATGTGTGTGTACAGCGCAATATGTGTAACACCAGCACCGCATCAGTGAAGCTGTCAGGTTTTTTTAAATACCCTAGTGTGCTACGTTTTGCGCAGCAAGTTAGATTTACTAATTGACAAAATTGCTAGCGCTTTAAAGGCCTATTTTATTTATTCCGCTCATCCTCGCATCAGACTGGCAACCACCCAATAGTACAGGGTATTATACACTCTACTGTGTGACCGTATGCAGTGATATGGGCTGTGTGTCATGCTAGTAAAACTGAGAAAACGTTTTAGTTTCATCACATGTGTATAAAATCCTTTGTATATTTGAATTAACTATAACCTCTAGTGAAGTACTAGAAAACGGATCAAAATACCTGATTTGTATTCAGTGACAAATGGCAGTGATGTGATACATGCTACCAATATTGTATGTATATATCTGTGTGTGTGTGTCATATATACATTTATATATATATATATATATATATATATATATATCACATATATAGTTGTGAGCATCCGAGTTGTTTCTAACGCTTGCCAGCAACTGCGACCCTTGCAAACTTTACGTTGTAATGCAAACAACACGACACAGCAACTGCGACCCTCGCAAACTTTACGTTGCAACGCAAACAACATACGAGACACGTTACCACTCATTACGACCTCGCAAAAATCGTCCGCAACCCAATAAATACACACAACACATACATAAATAGCTTACCTACAGCAAGAGGGAGCATCCAGGACCTCAAAAAATGAAGTTACACCTTAATTTAACTCAAGATAAAAGAGTTTAGACACTCAAAAATTCTCTAAGCAAGAGTAAAAATGGCCGCCGAACAAAATGAAAACGAGGCTTCAGCACTCTAAACACGCAAAACACCACAAGAAACACGCAAAACACCAAAAAAGACCTACGGATATTCCGCTAAGACACATACCACACATTACCCGCCAATTTACGCCAATGCGGAAGTACACGACTACGCTAACTGTTTGGTCTCGCGCACGCACAGTATTACACTGCACACATTCATCACGCTTACACAGCAGCTCCACACCACTAATGCTGCAGCAACATCAAAACAGATTGCAGCTCTTCAACACAATGCTTCAAAATAGGTAAAGTATATTCATTTATTAATGTATTATAGATTTCATTATTACACACCAAACAGCATTAGCTACCTTACAATTTCATTGCCGTCATTTTTCAACGGGCAATTCTCTAGTATATATATAAAATGGAGATAGGGATTAAGGAGTAGGGACACAGAGAAAACGGCAAAGAAGGAAGGAGGAGACACGGGCTGGAACAGAAGGCAAGAAGGTGGAGCAGCAGAGAAGCGAGAGGAAGAATGTGGGTAAAGCATACATACAGATAGCGTGCAGGTGTATGATGAGTGAGGAGGGGTTTGTAAAGAGGATATGGGATAGGGCTCCTAGCACAATTCCAGCCAATTAACCAGGCAATATACTGTATATTTATAGATGTATAATAACAAACATAGACATAGAATTACTTTACATAGCATGTGGATGATAAAACTATTTATCTATCTATTCCTAGCAGTGACACTATAACAGCAAGTTCCTTTTCCTGTTGTAACTCTCGTGTTCCAGGCTGAATTAAGTGGCCTTTTAAGTGTGAGTTATGTTGGCAAAATATTAGGTAAAGGGAACTGCTTATGCTTTATGTTAAAGGCTTAATATTGATAACATAATTTTATGTTACTATAACATATATTGCTGTTTCAAAGTTAAAGCACACAATGCTTAATATCGGCACCACTCTTAGCTAAAAGCAAATGGTTTGTTTAGTAAAGTCTTGATTTTTATCATATTGTACCCGTAACATGCCCATAAAACTCCTTAACATGCCGATTAAACACTCTATTCATGATAATTCATAATGAGCCATGTAAGGCTACCTTTTAAAACTGAAAAAGATTTTTAGTAAATAGCTAGATGACCTGAGATGATGTACTGCAGTTGGGCTATTGCACCCGTAAATGCAACGAGATCCTTTAGTAAATGCAACGAGATCCCCCTTCATATATGTATATTATTTCTTACAAGCAAAATCTTCTTTTGACAATTTCTGACCTTGTTGATTAATCTGTTAAACTTTTAGCCATGTTATATGGTATATCAAACAGTGTAATAGCCAGCATCATGTGATCTCATAAACTAATAGTTATCAATGCTGTGCGCATTAGAAGATGCAACATGGAGATCCACAGCTTGCTGCCAACCTATCTCACCAAATTACATTCTCTGAGACATAGAAATAGGGGCAGAGGCCTGCAAGGCAGCACCATTAAGGTGAGCAAGCAATGGGAAACCGAAGAAATAGTACTAATTCATAATTTTATATATTTGAACTAATATAGCTTTTCATATTGCAGTTTAAACATTTTACTCCATGGTTTGTTTTATCCCTGTAAATGCATATTTATTAAGAGATTTAGAAATTTGGTAACTTCATGTAGATGTTTTCTAGAAAAATAATATATATTTAAAAAATATGTACGATTGATCCAATTGTGCAAAAAACATCAGAAACAAATCATCAACATTTTTTCCAAAGGTCATACATTTTACTATTGTGTGGGCCTCATTCAAATGTGATTTGGCCAATTGAATAGGGCTCTAAATAAGCACACAGAATATTTTTTTAAAGAAGTTTTTAGTTAGTAAACTTCTATCCAAAAGCAAGGTTTTCACTAACAAAAAACTTCTTTAAAAAATATATGTTATATACTTATTTAGAGCCCTATTCAATTGGCCAAATCGCAATTGAATGAGGGCCTTATTCAATTGGCCAAATCGCATTTGAATGAGGCCCTAAGACTATTTCAAAGATAGTTTTATTAGCTGTACAGAGTACTTTGGAAGCAGAAAAAAACAGAAATATCATGAGACCAGATCTGATCTTTTCTAGAAAGAAAATATTTTACATTCCTCTGTGTATAGCACTTATGCTTTTTCAAAAACTCTTATGATAGGAAATGGCTTTCACCAATAGCAACAAATAAACTGTATTTTACCTCATTAAATTAACATTATTTTACATTAAAACACTAGAAAACAGGAATAAATAACATAGGTATGTTTAATGACTACGGGCCTCATTCTATTAGCGGCCGCAGCCGTTGCGGGGCCGCAAGGACCGGCCGCAAGCTATTCTGCTATTCTATTCCCTTACGGCCGGGGACTCCGGCAGGCTTGCGGCCGGTGCCTTGCTATCTCTTGCGGCCGATCGCGCCGGAGGAAAGCCTTTGATCTAAAACGGCCGCAAGAGTTTTGCAATTCAATTGCTCCGGGAAACCTCTCTGCAAGGCTAAAAGCGAGCCGCAGTTACTTGCAGGAAAAAGGTCTCGCTAGCACCAATTAAGCACATAAAATAGCTCAAATAAAGCCATCCTGCACTTTGAGAAGACTATAAAGGGATTTTAGGTGTTAGAAAAAATAGCACATAATTATCCTGTACTCAAATCCGTAAAATATTTCATTTTTAATATCCGTAAAATATACATGTAAAAAGTCCAGAGTGCTTGGAGCACCCCAGACACACCCACGCCGCAGCCGGAAAATAAACAGTTAATTTGAACTCGGGTTTGGGCATATGTGCAAGCTTGAGAGTGGGTTCCTTTTATTCCTCATGTCCCCCAATATGATCCCTAGCATTTACAGAGCTGTACAGTGCAGGCTTGAATTTATTTTTGAGTTTTTATATTTCACAGTTTACGGCCGGTTCCAAGATATGCGGCCGGCCGTAAGAGGAGATCCTTGCGGGGCCGTATAATAGAATCGCGAGTTAACTGAACCCCCGCAAGGAATCGCAGCCTTACGGCCGATTTACGGCCGATAATAGAATGAGGCCCTACCTCTATAAATCAACTAATAACTAAAATATTCAAAGACACATTGCTTAGCAACAATATTGTGGGCTATTCTCACTTAATTCTGTCACTAGAAAACATGTAAGGTAGTTTTAGCTTTAGTATTCATTATACATATTGACATTTTACTGCTTTATATATTTTATTGTTTTAGTTTATCCAAAAATGCATTTGACGAATTCATTAAAAAACATAATACTAATTCCTGATAGGAATTTGGGCAACAAATTGAAAGTGAATTGTTACAAAGTATCACTTTTTTATTGCTTAGCTTACCCTATCTTTTTTGAAAAGCAATAATACAGTATTTAAAAAAAATATATATATATTTACTTTTTGTTAACATATTTAATATTTCATATTCAAATGAAATTCTTTGCATTTTTATTATAATTATATTAACAACTAGCGTATTGCCCGTCAAAAAATGACGGCAATGAGATGTGTATGTTTTAAAAGTTGTTAAGTTATTAATATACATATGGAATTGTAAGGTAGCTAATGTTGTTTTGTGTGTACTACTGAAATATAGAATTCAAATTAATAAATGAATTTACGTATTTTTATGCATTGTGTTGAAGAGCTGCAATCTGTGTTGATGTTGCTGCAGCATTAGTGGTGTGGAGGTGCTGTGTAAGCGTATTGAACGTGTGCAGTGTAATAGTGTGCGTGCGCGATCCGAAACCGTTAACGTAACTGTGCACTTCCGCATTATCCTAAAATGGCGCATAATGTGTGGTATGCGTCTTAGCGGATTATCGTTACATGTTTTCCGTGGTTATAGTGCTGTAGCGTCGTTTTCGTTTTGTTCGTCCGCCATTTTTTCTCCGGCGCTCATTGCCAAAGTACTACGGTTAAACATTTTTTCTACGGCGCTCATCGCTAATCCCGCTAAAGTACTTCGGTTTAACAGTAAATATGGTGAAACGGTCAAATGACGGTTAAATGTTGTGAAATTTGTTTGGCAAACAACATGACGGTAAATTTGTCCTTTTTTTTTTTCTAAAAATAAATACAATTTTTTTTTTTTAATTTATTTATTTTTAACTTTCAACTTATATTTCATCAAATGCGTTGGTTTAGGCGGGAAATCCGATGTTGAACGAGACAAAGGCGTTAAATCTGTGTTAATGCGTAAATCTGTAATTGCGTTTCGTAAAATGTACTCGCTACTGTCTTTTTACTCATTGCGTGGTTAATCCGCATCCTTTATCTCATTGTTTTTCAAACACATACGTCTGTGGCTGTGTTTTACGCAGTTCGTAGTAGTATAGCCGCGTTTTCATTTTTGCGGCGGCCATTTTTTTCTCGCTTAGCCGATTTTCGATCTTTGTAACTCGGCTAAATCGCTGTAAATTGGAGTTCCAACTCACTTCCAGACGTCCTGCCTGGTTCCCCATGCTGTAAGTGACCTTTATTTTATTTTTTAGTGTGTATTTTGTGTTTTTTTTAATGTTTTGGTTCCGCCGCTTATCTCGTAATTTTTTTCATCTCAGATTTTTTTTCTAAGTGCTACGGTTTAACGGCTTGCCTCGCTATGTGAGGCTCACCTGCAATGCAAGGCTCGCCTGCAATGAGCGCCTGCGGCGCTCATTGCCAAAGTGCTACAATTTAACAGCTCGCCTCTCTGCGCGAGGCTCGCCTGCAATGAGCGCCTGTGGCGCTCATTGCCAAAGTGCTACGAATTAACGGCTCACCTCGCTGCGCAAGGCTCGCCGGGCGATGAGCGCCTGCGCCGCTCATCGCTAAGTCGTACGCACTACGCAACAGAGCGCTCTACGCAATGCAGCGTGACGACGAATTGTAGTTAGACAATTATAATACGTGATATGTTAATAATATTTCATCAGGGCAAAATATGAGTTGTTTTCTTAAAAAATCCCAGAGGCACATCCAACCCAGATAAAAGTAAGACATTGGCCCCTATTCAATTGAGCAATTGTTGGTTACTAGAGCCCGTAATGTAGCCCGCAAACTAATTTGCTATTCAATTGGCGTCTTTTAACTACCCGCAAACAATTTGCGGGTTACAGGCTGAAAGTCCCTGCGGTTGTCAAAATAGTGACTCCAACCTATCTAAGCCTTTGATCTTTCAAGCCTGTAAATGTTACAATTGCAAAATTTCTATTCAATCGCCACAATTCCTCAAGCCTGCAAATGTTTTCACACCCATGAATGGCAAATATAGAAGACAATCCTACGAGTACCAGATAGGACTTGCAAAGGGGGTTAAACACCTGATCGTAGCACTGTAAATGCAAATAAAAAAATCAATGCTGCACTTTAAAAGAGGGGGAATGCAATGAAATACATTAGAATTAATTGCACAACAGTCTCAAACTCGCAAATCTGCAATAAAAAAAAATTAAGTTTCATTTCCGTGTTATATCAATCTTGGGAATCAGGGAGTTAATACAAATCAGGCCACACACATGGGGCCTCATTCAATTGCAATTTTGCCAATTGAATAGTGCTCTAAATAAGCACATACCATTATTTTTTTAAAGAAGTTTTTAGTTAGTAAAAACTTTGCTTTTGGACAGATGTTTACCAACTAAAAACTTATTTAAAAAATAAATGTTATGTGCTTATTTAGAGCCTTATTCAATTGGCCAAACTGCAATTGAATGAGGGCCATGAACTATAATATTTTTATTATTTTTTACATTGCTGGATTGCAAGTCAGATCGCATTACACTATTTGATTGACGTTTAACCTCCACGTTTTACTGATGTCATGATGACGGTCTCACTTACTATTGGCTGTTTCTAAATCGGTAGTTACAGCCTTGCTTTATTGATCATAATCAATGCTACTTACGGGTGCATGATTTACAGTTTAGGCTTTTGGACAGGTAGCTGCAGGCTTGGTCAATTGTTTCTCTCATTAACTCCTGCCAAACTTATGGCCGGTATGAAGGTATCTGCGGGCTTGCAATTGAATAGGGGCCTATAATTCATTCTGGGAAACATTCTTTGGAAATTCCTAATATGTCCCTGGTCGCAGCAGACACATTTCTGTTGTTTATTTTTTCCCTTTTCTTTTTGCAACTCATAGGATTCCCAATTGTATTGTTCAACCAAGGATTCTGAAACATTGGGACTTTGTGGAGTAGTCTTCAAAATATGTTTTCTGAAATATCTACTGTGTTCAAACTGATATTTATCTCTGGATTTGTTTCACTATTTGTCATTTATCTCACTGTAAGTGCTCTTCACAGTGTGAAAGAACACAATATTGTATGTTAAAATTATATATTTTTTTAATTACACTAATAACAGATCAAAAATCTTTTAAATCCGTTTACATCCAAGTAAATACTGCCCAATAGCTGTTGCATGAGTAATAACAGTCTCATGAGTGCCTTGCTATGTGTGAAGTACCAGAGGGCTATGATTGATATGACAACTTTCCCCTGGACAATGCCCTGACCAGTTAACCCACAGCTTTCCTATTTTGGGGAGTCCAGTATTTCATGCCTGCAAAGATAGATTGGTTTGGGTTAATTTTTGGTTTGCTAAGATCAAGGAGCTTTACCTGAGCACCCAATGAGCATGAGCATGAATCATAGAACTATGATTCCCCCTGCATGGTCAAATTCCTGAGAGGCAAGAGAGCGGAAACCTGAATTTTCTGTTGGTATGGAAAAATAGAATCTGTTCCATTTGAACCTGAAATATAAGCAGTCTGACAAAGCCTTACCATTGAGACACATACCCTTTCAATCTGTTTCCCCTGCAACCTGATTGGTTGCAGTAATGAAAGACTTGAATCAGTATCTGGGCAGTCAGTTACACATGTAAACACAGATTTTTTTATTTGATTTCTCAGTAAAAAATGCACATATTTAAAAAATTCAAAAAGTAATTCAACATGCTTTTATGAGATCTTCCTTCACAGTGATGTGGTCTAAATTGTGCTGAATTAAGTAGCATTTTAACATTTTGGGGGAGGACAAAATCAGTTTATATTCCATTTTAGACTCCACTAGTCTCTTTATGTTCCTTCTCACTGTGTTCTATAATGATCTCCATCAGTTTTATAGCGTAACTAAGTATAAGCAAAACTTAATTGTATCTTTTTAACAGGACTTCCTCTGTTGTAGGATACATATCAGATATATTACTCACAAGAGATTGAATTTCATCTTTGATTATTCTCCAGTGGCAGGATAAATTAGAAATTAACTCACTAAACACTGGAACCTATTGAGGTAGATCCATCACTGGTAAAAACTGTGAGAAGCACTTTATAATATTTTTTAGAAAACATCATATTCTGAAAGATGGATTAGCTTCATATGATGTATGAAGGACACTGTTGAATGAGAGAAGGACGTAAGTTCCTATTGTTGTATGTGAAGACAGTATGTCCAAGGTGATAAAGGGTAATACTTTTTTTTATTTTGGTGATCAGTATAAAATGAGGGGTTTTGTCACATGTTGGTAGACATCTGTGGTTTATGTTTAATTTGTCTGTGTAAGTACATATATCTATAATGGGAAAATAATTTTAACTCTATGCTAGATCATTAGTGTTGTGTATTCTCTTTAAACTTGGATTCCCATTGAATAGAAACCTTATGTATCCCTTAAATGTATACATTTAAATATTTTTATTGTATTATTTAGTGTCACTTGGATAGTTCTACCTCTTTGAACTATAAAAGTGTGGTCAGGTTTAATACTGGTTGACAAGGTGGAGACCTCAGTCCATGAAACAAATGTAATTTAATATGCTTGTGTTTTATCAACTGGAATAAAGTTGGCATTTTGTTGTCAGCCTGATCACAGGTAGTCTTTCCAGAATGTAATATTCAATGTGGTTGTCCCAACATCTTCATTGTAGGTGATAAGGGAAGAAAATCCAGGTTAACTTTTATCTTTTAGCTTTATAAAGGATACAAATAATCCCACATTTAATACCCTAATCCCCTGCACACTTGTGCTACAAACAATAATAATAGTTATAGAAATTTGCTAACCCAGAGAGTTTACAATATAGATTCTATTTAATTCCATGTTTCAGTTGCATAATGGCAGTCAACAATCAAACCAGAAATTAATCAATTTGGTGACAGCTTTAAATTATATGGTGATGTTTGTGTATGAAATATATATATATATATATATATATATATATATATATATATATATATATATATATATATACATAGAGAGAGATTTGACACATATAACAAAAACCCACATATTTATTTGATGTATCTATTTTGAAAGAAAGTTTTTAAAATGAGTTCTTGCATTATTCAGCAATCTCTTAGTGGGTGTTTTTGACTTGGCATATGAAACATTTGGTTAGACTTTGTCATTTTTAAGTTAATACTAGTAATTTTCATCATGAAAAATATTTTAAATGATACTTATTGCATTAAAGACTCTTAAAATACATTGATACACCAAAGTATACCTGCCATCTATCTATATATTACCACATGAATAAAAAATAACTTGATAGACCTTAATATAAGTTAATAAATGCCTGATATAGTTTGAAAATATGTCATCTTGGAATAAGTGATTTTAAAGCAATACTAGGCAGTAATGTCTGCCCTGCAATATGAAATGTTTTTATCTTCTCTATTCTTCACTGCATTTATTAGCTTTATGGCGATGCACCAACAAATAAAAGGCATGGGTCATGTTGGATCTAGAAATGTGATTGTGTGACTGCCCCTTCTGTGGGATATTCACATCTGCTCAATTTTACATTTATATGTTCCCATGGGAAAGGCATTTACCTTGAAAAAGTATGAATTCATCACTTTAAAGAGTAGTGTATCACCTGCTATTGTGTTCAGCTTTCACTGCACTGTACCATAAAACCTAAGTGGTTAAAATTAAAGAAATACATAATACCTTAATGCTCCTCAAGTGAAAATTACAAAATGGTTGGATGAAATCCAGATATTCAGTTTTGTTTTATGTTTATAATTGTTTTAATCATAACTTCCTGGACTCATGGGCCCTCATTCAATAGCGATTTGGCCAATTGAATAGGGGTGTAAATAAGCACATGACATATGTTTTTTAAATAGGTTTTTAGTTAGTAAGCATCTATCCAAAAGCAGGGTTTTCACTAACTAAAACTACTTTGAAAAACATATGTTATGTGCTTATTTAGACCCCTATTCAATTGTCCAAAATAGCAATTGAATGAGGGCCATGGTATATATGCCAATATGGTATAATGTTTTTTCTTCAAGTCCTGGTTGTATGCCCTGGGCCCCTGAGACCCTTGTTTTACTGGGTAATTTGAACCCAGAGGGCTCTGGGTAATTTTTGCAATTTTTGAACAGATATTTAGGCCCTCATTCTATTATCGGGCGTAAAACGGCCGCAAAGCTGCGATTCCTTGTGGGGTTTCCGTTACCTTGCAATTCAATTTTATGGCGCTGCAAGGCTATCCCCTTACGGCCGGCCGTATATCTTGCAACCGGCCGTAAGCTCACAAATCTTTAAATGCAAAAATAAATTCAAGACAGCTCTGTAAAGCTCTGTAAATGCTAGGGATCATGATGGGGGACATGAGGATTAATAGCAACCCCCTCTCAAGCTTGCACATCAGCCCAAATCCGAGATTACATTAACTGTTTATTTTCCGGCCGCAGCGTGGGCGGGTCTGAGGTGCTCCAAGCCCTCTGGACTTTTTACATGGATATGTGACATAAATTAAAAAAAATTGTATTTACGGATTTGAGTGTAGGGGAATGTTGTGCTATTTTTGCTAACACCTACAATCACTTTATATTCTCCTCAGAGTGCAGGATGGCTTTATTATGGCTTTAAAATGTGCTTAATTGTGTGCCTGCGGGACCTTTTTGCTGCAAGTAAGCTGCCGCTCGGTTTTAGCCTTGCAGAGAGGGTTCCCGGAGCAATTGAATAGCAAGCAAGGGATAGCAAGGCGCCGGCTGCAAGCCTGCCGGAATCCCCGGCCGGAAGGGAATAGAATAGGCAAATAGCTTGCGGCCGGTCCTTGCGGCACCGCATCTCCTACGGCCGATAAAAGAATGAGGCCCTTAGTGTGCAGAATGTGTTTTGGGGATGCTAGGGAGCAGGTAAACCCAATCACATAGCCCCTTAAACCATCTGGCCACTGATACCCCCCTGCTAAGCAGGTACCCACTTACAGCCCTGCTACTCCCTGCTGAGTTCTGAGATTTCCATTAATGGAGAATCAACCCCCCCCCCCGATAAACTGCGCTTGCACACCCTAGATCTATGGTTCCCCATGTGGGATAGACCCCAGCATCTCACCCAGACACTATGTCTACCATACCTAATCAGTCACTGCTGTGCCCAGATCCTGCCCTGAGGTGGCGGATAACCGGGGCTGTAGACCCTTCAGCACCTAGGTGCGGAAGGAGACAGATTGACCTGAGGTCCGTGGAGACAGACCTGGCCCATGTGGGTAGTTCAAAGGGGGCATAAGGTATGACACTTATGTTTACCAAAGGAACTGGCCCATTGGTGATTGGTCCATTGATATTTAAAAATGTGTCCTGAAAAATAAAGTTTTTGCTCTGGTTGGGACACATATGCAATGGATGTGTAATTCAGAGGGAAGACGACCATTATTTATTTTAATCAGAAATTGATTTCTGCAACTTGTCCGAGTACTCAATAAATTGTCTTGAGGCTCTGCACCTTGGTATTGAAACCGCAACTTGGTCTGGAAAATTGTCAACTTTTCCTAGTATCCAATTAAGCTATACTGTGTTTTGGGATAAGGATGTTTTACAACCTTATAGAACTTATAGGACGAAGAGAATGGTGTGACAATTTTTATACTGTGTTGATAAGTAAAGACCATGTTTTCATAATATTGTAACTATTAATAATATCAGAAAATCATATTTTACAGAGCAAATTGAAATCAGTATTACAATATTAGGTTTTGGCTATTATTCCTGACTTGGTTGTTGTAAGAGATTCCCTTTTGTAGCGAATGAAAAAAAAATATTCACAGACTCAAGGGGATATTTCACAGAAATAGTTGAAAAATATGAAAAATAAAGAAATATTAGTATAAATTTTAGATAAACTGCAGCTGCTGGGATATCCCTACAATAACCAAGAATTATTTTCCAGCATATCTCTGGGCCATGTGCCTGGAAATTACTGATCACTACTATTCCCTGTAGAAGAACTTGCAATATAGCACTCAGCTTCAATTGGTTGTACTTACTTACAAACATCAGCATCCAGTAAATGAGCTATGAGAGAATACTGCTATTTATATACATAAATAAAAAATATGGTCTAAATGGTCAGCAAGTTAGAAAGCAGCTTATCAACTAAGGAGCACAGTAGATCCTGATTTTCAAATATGCAGTGTACTGGTTATAGATACATTCTGAATTCATTGCATTGATGCTAGTATTATTACGCTAAGATAAAGCTCTCTTATTCATATCTCAAGAGTTTAAAGCTAGGATGCATAAATCTGATACCCCTCTAGAAAGATCACTCTTTTGAGTGAGACCAGACTGATATCACAAGTGAGCTTACCTGTTCTCTGAGAAGGTAACCAGACCTGTAAAACAAACCTAGGTCCCTTTTCTATTGCCCGCTTCGTAAATTTATACACACTTAAAATCACTCTTAATATTGCTACATATTTGGCAAATATTACTTATTGGCAATAATGAATTCTTAAGTCAATAGAATGTATATAAACATTTATAAAAAAAACACCAAAGCCAAATTTATGAGTTCAAGTCATTTGCATGTAGGTAATAGAATAAGGCTAAATATATTCTTCTATAAAAGCATCACTGACAGTTAAAGTACGTAAGTGAAGTAGCTTTAAAAGGTTATTTTTTTCCATGATAAAAGTATGTAGGAAATATTACATTGGTAATTTAATAGAACAGCATTGTATTTGAATAATGTATCCATACAATTAATCATTCTGGGCCTCATTCAAATGCGATTTAGCCAATTGAATAGGGCTCTATATAAGCACATAGCCTATTTTTTTACAGAAGTTTTTAGTTAGTGAAGACCTTGCTTTTGGATAGAAGTTCACTAACTAAAAACTTCTGTAAAAAAAATAGGCTATGTGCTTATATAGAGCCCCATTCAATTGGCCAAATCACATTTGAATGAGGCCTTCTGAAAATACGCACATAGGCCATCATTCAATTGTGATTTGGCCAATTGAATAGGGCTCTAAATAAGCACATAGCATATTTTTTTAAAGAAGTTTTAAGTTAGTGAAAACCTGGCTTTTGGATAGATGCTTAGGGCCTCATTAAATTGCGATTTGGTCAATTGAATAAGGCTCTAAATAAGCACATAGCATATTTTTTTAAAGAAGTTTTTAGTTAGTGAAAAACTTGCTTTTGGATAGCTGTTTACTAACTAAGGGCCTCATTCTATTACCGGCCGTAAATCGGCCGTAAGGCTGCGATTCCTTGCGGGGGTTCAGTTAACTCGCGATTCTATTATACGGCCCCGCAAGGATCTCCCCTTACGGCCGGCCGCATATCTTGGAACCGGCCGTAAGCTGTGAAATATAAAAACGCAAAAATAAATTCAAGCCTGCACTGTACAGCTCTGTAAATGCTAGGGATCATATTGGGGGACATGAGGATTAAAAGGAACCCACTCTCAAGCTTGCACATCTGCCCAAACCCGAGTTCAAATTAACTGTTTATTTTCCGGCTGCGGCGTGGGCGGGTCTGAGGTGCTCCAAGCACTCTGGCCTTTTTACATGGATATTTTACGGATATTAAAAATAAAATATTTTACGGATTTGAGTACAGGATAATTATGTGCTATTTTTTCTAACACCTAAAATCCCTTTATAGTCCTCTCAAAGTGCAGGATGGCTTTATTTGGGCTATTTTATGTGCTTAATTGGTGCTAGCGAGACCTCTTTCCTGCAAGTAAGCTGCGGCTCGCTTTTAGCCTTGCAGAGAGGTTTCCCGGAGCAATTGAATTGCAAATCTCTTGCCGCCGTTTTAGATCAAAGGCTTTCCTCCGGCGCGAGCGGCCGCAAGAGATAGCAAGGCACCGGCCGCAAGCCTGCCGGAATCCCCGGCCGTAAGGGAATAGAATAGCAGAATAGCTTGCGGCCGGTCCTTGCGGCCCCGCAACGGCTGCGGCCGCTAATAGAATGAGGCCCTAAAAACTTATTTTAAAAAATATGTTGTGTGCTTATTTAGAGCCCTATTCAATTGGCCAAATTGCAATTGAATGAGGGCCTTAATAACTAAAAACTTATTTACAAAAAATATATGTGCTTATTTATAGCCCTATTCAATTGGCCAAATTACAATTGAATGAGGGCCATAGGGTCTCATTCAAATGTGATCTGGCCAATTGAATAGGGCTCTATGTAAGCACGTAGCATATTTTTTTACAGAATTTTTAGTTAGTGAAGACCTTGCTTTTGGATAGAAGTTCACAAACTAACAACATATGGCCAAATCGCAATTGAATGAGGGCCCAATACATTAAAGAAATTATTCAATCATCTCAAACAGCCACTGCAATTTGATTTAGCCTGCCATTAATAAACAATTTAATTATTTGAATCACAGCTCAACATATCAAGGAGACAGAAGCCAATGGCTCCTATTTTTTCTGCCTTTTTGGTTATTCAATATTAATATATATATAAATTATGAAAATGTAAGTAGACAAGAGCAGCGTGCTTGGTTAGTTGACTTCAAACCGCATCTGTAAACTGTCAACTGTAAAGAGATTTGTCATTTTGTCACTTTATGGATGCTAGGTAATAATACTTATTATTATTATTATTATTATTATTATTATTATTATTATTATTAATAATAATAATAATAATAACAATAATAATAATAATTAATACCCTACACTGCATCACTACACATTTTGGTGGTAGCATGGCCGGCTCCTGTAAATTGTCAACCCTTGATTTAGAAAACTTACACAAGACTATCTGTATAACTGAATACTTCCAATTATTTTTTTTATTGTTACTTTTATTTTAATGTTTAGAAGCAGAAACATTACACTGGATTCACTCAGCTTCACAGTGAGCATGAGGCAGCTAGTTCAAGACTGCAAAGTTTATTTGCCATTGTACCCTCAGTTAGGCCCTCCACAGACTACAAATTAGGCCTCAATTGCTTGACTCCCACAAGAATGGCCAATAGGCTGCTTTTGCCTTGCTGCGCTATTATATGCCCCAGCAAACAAAGTAATTTTTACTGACCCATACAAAAGGTGTATTGATCATTAATAGTAAGCTCTAAAGTGTGTTCACGACAAGCCTGATGTATACATGTAAGAGACAATGAGAATGGGACACAGACTTCTCCATAGCAATGCAATCCACTAACTTGAACACACTGAACACTACTTTCCTCCCACACCTATACCTCTCTGTATACATAAATATGATATAAATGAATGCCCTCCCACGACAGTGAAGAGGTTAAGCTAATAATAAATTACACCCTCAATGCAGCACCCATGGGGGAGTTAGGACTTACTTAAAGGATGTGGGGGATGATGGCCCAGCCTTGTTGAAATAGACTGATAGGGCCAGGGTGGGCCTAGGTAGAATTTAATAGGGGTTAATAGTTCATATTAACCATAGGTAGTGATCACTTGTAAAGAGTTACATATTAGTGCTTTTGGATCTATCCCTCTTCACCTTCGCATTTTTTCGGCAGCACTGACAGCTGCAGTTACATGAGCCATCCGGAAGAGAGCGTTGTCAATTTTCGAGTGCCATCATCTTTGTTGTAAGGCAAAGAACTATTCTCCCCTCCAACGTGGCGCAACTCGACGGTGCTGAGTCGACAGCGAGGCCATCGTTATGTTCTGCGTGGGCACTAGGCCCCCCAGGGCCTCGGGCGCGCCTCTCATTGCTCAAGGCCTCTTCTGTAAGTGCGCCTTATAGGAAAAATGGCAGCGCCATTTGTCGGTTGGCGGCGGGATTGCAACTGTCAGATTTTGCAAAGGTGAAGAGGTAAAGGACCGGGCTTTTTTATGGCCAACGTGTAGTAGCGTTATTTTTTTAGCAGTGGGCCTGGGGGACATGTAATCAAGGCATTAGTTAATTAATGGAATTGTGTTGAGCCATGGATGATGTAACAGATACCAAGAAAATACTTCTAATTCAGAAAAATGTAACACTCAGAAACACTCATACCTTGTGCAACTACAAATGATCATCATATTCAGGATTAGACTGCTTTACACAATGGATGCACATATTGCTTTATTCTATTAGCTACTTGCAAATGCCTTGAACTCATAACTTTGGCTTCAGGTATTTTTTTATAAATGTTTATATGCATTCTATTGACTTAAGAATTCATTAGTGCCAATAAGTAATATTTGCCTATTATGTAGCAATAGTAAGAGCGATTTTAAGTGTGTATAAATGTACGAATCGGGTAATAGAATAGGGCCCATTGTATTTTAAGCTGTGGGAAGAAAATGGCAGTGGGAAGAAAATATTTGTATGTGCTGAACATAATAAAAATACTTACCAACAATTAAATGCATAGCTTTCCAGTGGACATTGGGCCTTATTCATATGCTACGATTTCAGGCATAAGTAGCCACAAAGGGTGGCCGCAAGCTACTTAGCTATTCAAATCCCAGGCGATCGAGGGTTCCGGCACGGCGCCCTGCGTTCCCTTGCGGCCACCCCAGCCGCAGCTTACTGCAGGCAAGGCCTTTGATCCCACGCGGCCGCAAGAGTTTTGTCCGTAAAAAAACTCCACATCCCTGTTCAAATGCTACACTAACCCCTCCATCAACCCCGTAGAACGGCCAAATTTACGAATTGGGCAAAAGAATAGGACCCAAGGTGGATTTAAATTATCACTTTACTGTTCAGACAAAGGCTCTTGGCTAAATACTTAGGGCCATACTAAATTCCAGCTTCGTAAGTCTAACGTTTAGCACATAAGGGCTGCATGATTCAAATTTGGCCAAGTTAAGTCGCTATGAAATTAGAAAGGTCTGCGAGCTACGAGTGAGAGACTCTATTTTGTTTACCAGTTCGTGGCCATCGAACTTGCGTGCTCGCACGCAAACAATTAAGCAATCACGTAGTTACAGGTTCAGATGTAGCCAATGGAAAGAGAGATCATAACCGTTACGTCATTGAAAAAGGGGAGAGTAGATTTGCAAGTCTTACAAGCTTCAAATCCAGTTTGCGATCGGTCCAATAGGCCAAAAATAATGCAATATTAATAAAGCAGCAAATATGATATTCTATTACATGCAAGTTACAGTACATGTCGCAACACATTGAATGCAGGGATCGATATTACACAAAAAATAATCATTAAATAAAGTATTTTTCTGAGCCAATTTGCGGGCTTGAGAATGTTTTACTATTAATTCTAAGACCTAAAATCCCTTTCCCTTATAATACATGTACAGTAGAGTGATTTTATTTACAGTACAAGTGCTGCATATTGTAGTTTACCCCCTTTGCGGGTGCTCTAGAGCGAATGACTGTTAACACGCAAAGCCTGCTGCGAACAAAGTTATGAGGCAACTTAGCATTGTAACTCGTAGCTCCAAATTAATTAGGCTGCTAGCGTTATTAAAAAAAAGATGTAATGTGGCATCATATAAATCAATAATTTTCTTAAGGGATAAATGAAATAATGCATTAATAAATACAATTGTACATAGCATAAATATTTCTGATTGTCTTTACACTCTACATAATTTACCTATCAATGTGTTGAAGGGTAAAATTATTAAGATATTGTGGGCTGGAAATAGGAAATGGAAATAAGTGGTTTGTGGTTTATGAGGGGGAAACATTGAGAGATATGATTGTTGTAATGGTCAACATGTTTTTTTTTTAAGATGGGGAAAGGATATACTCTAAAAAAGAACAGTAAATTAATCAGGGTTCTAAGAAAATTCCATTTCAGTATTTTCAATATGTAAATCGATAATTTACAAGCACATTTTATTTGACAGTCTGCTAAAATAGCATATAAAAACTTTGATTAAAAGGACTCTGGTATTTTTTGAAAGTCACAAAACAGTTTTACAAAATTTAGAAAATGCATTAAAGACTTGTTCAATTTCTGTCATTAGTAGCATGGGAATCACACAGCTAGGATACTAAATGTACACTGGTACTTCAGTGCCGCTTTTGATAAATTACCTCAATTTTAGATAAAATAAATACAAGGGTTATGTATAGAGACACAATGTTCCGGAGACTCAGACAAAGTCCCAAGCCATAACAGCTATTTACTCAAAAATGCTCCATGTATAAATGTATTAACGCTGACAAAGTTACCATTTTATTTATTATGGTTTTATAAAATATAATACACTAACAGCCTACATTCTTTAATAATACAAACTGCCTATGCATCAATGCACAAAATAAAATAAGAATAAAAAAACTTGTAAAGCAACATATAGGATAAATGTATTTGTATGATAAAAATGGGGTGGCTGATGCAGAAAGGTGCTGTAAAATTAGGTATACTGAACCTTTTACCAAATTAACTAAATAGTCATACCATTATGAGAAATCCTTCTTTACTATTCCTTCTGTATTAGAGTTAGCATTAATCTTAATGTTGTTGTTGTTTAGTCATTCACTCATGTCCAATTCTCCATGACCCTATGGAACACAGCAAGCATGCTGTGTGTGTTTATCAATGCAAGTTTCTTGGCAAAGATACTGGAGTGGGTTGCCAGTTCCTTCTCAAGTAGATCACACTTTGTCTGACCTCTCTGCTAGGCCCATCTTGGGTGACCATACATAGTATTGCTCACAGCTTCATTGAATTACACAAGTCCCTTCACCACGACAAGGTAGTGATCCAGAAAGGGAATGACAGAAGTTATTTTTATTCTATTTATTTATATTCAATAGAAGGAAGATAACACAAGACAACACATGTATACATGTATACAAATATTGGGCAGAGTAGAGAGAGCAGTTTGGACTGTATCTGGAGACATGAGTTGAGATGTGGGAAGGTGCAGTGTTGTTGGTGGTTTTGCCAGTGAATTTATATTGATATAATATTCTGGAAGAAAACTGGAGGCAGCAGGCGATGAACACTGAGCGAGGTGAGTGTCTCTGGCAAAAGCATTCAGGATAGACTGGAGTGTAAATATGCAGTTTAGTGGAAAGCAAATAGGATAGACTTAAAATAGTCAATGTGTAAAGTTATGAGAGTGTGGATTAGTATCTTAGTAGTATCATGGGTGAGAAAGTGATGAGTTATGAAGATGTCCAAGATTTGGTTAGTGATAGATGGAGTTATTAAATTGAGTCAAATGAGTGATTTTTGGTTTTGTTTACAGTAAGACAGATTTTAATTACAGATTGAGGAGGAAGGGGGAATAAGTAACAGCTCAGTCTTGGACAAGGACAAGAGTTAGTAGGGTGGGGAAGTCTGGAAAAGAGAAATATATTTGGGTTTCACCAACATAAAGATGGGGCTTAAACCCATAGGAGCTAACAAGTTTATGAATAGAGAAACTGTAGAGAGAGACAAGCAAGGTAATAACACTGGGGCTTTGGGAGCCCAAATAGAAAGAGGTAGTAGAAGGGAGAAGGAACCATCGTTAGATAGATAAGAATGTTTAGAGAGATAGAACTCTAACCATGGGAAGGTTGTGCCAAGGATTCCTGGTGACTGGAGTGTGTGCAGGAAGTTGTGGGTGGTCAACTCTGTCAAAGGCAGCAGAGAAGTGAAGAATTATTAGTAACGAACATTGTCACTAGGTCATGTGTTATTTTGGTGAGAGCAGTCATGACTGAGTGTTGGGGACAGAAGCTAGATCGTAGTGGGTCAAGTAAGGAACTTTTTTTAAAGAAGTTAGTAAGGCAGGCATAGACTAGCAATTCAGGTAGTTTAGAGACTAGGAGGAATAGAAAAATGTGGCGATAGTTAGAAATGGATAAACAATCAAAGAAGGGCTTGTTTAAAATGATTGTGATGGATGCCTGCTTGAAGGAGGCTGGAAACATACCAGTGGAGGAAGAGAGATAGAGATTGAAAACATGTTCAAGGTCTGGGGTAAGAGTGGTAAAAATGGAGGGGATAAAATGTGAAGCAATGGGATCAAGGGAGCAGGTATTGAGGTGAGAGGGAGACATGAGTTTGGATACCTCATCCTCTGTCACTGGAGGGAGAGAGCACAATGTGTCAGTGGCAGTAGTTAAGGATAAATGTAATGTATCTGTAGGGTAGTGTGTAGAAATCTTATGTCTAATTGTGTTTACTTTTTTAAGTTGTTGGCAAGGTCTTATGCTGAAAAGTTGGGCAATAGAGGGGAAGTGCTGAGGAGGGAGTTGAAGGTTGAAAAGAGCAGTTTAGGATTAAATTACAGTGTTACAATGAAGGATGAAAAGTATTTTTGCTTGAGAAAATTAAGGGCTGAGGTGTAGGACTGCAGCATGAATTTATAGTGTAAAAAGCCGGATTGAGCACAGGACTCCCTTCAGGCACGCTCAGCAGTGTGGAAGCATTTTTTAAGATATCTTGTTTTCTTCATGTGCCATGGCTGAGGGTATTTGAGACAACTATACGTGGATAGGATTCCCAGCTTGTGTATAATCCAACCTTGGCTTTGCATAAAAGCTGTGTAATGCAGCGGGCATAAGCTTAAAGGAAGTCATGTTTAAAATGGTCTATGGATTGAAGAGTGAGGCATTTGTGGGTACATTTGCATGTCCCGGCTCAGCTTCCCAGAATGCAGTGTAATAACTGTATTCCTTGGAATTTTGAGCTTGTAACAGTTTTTTTAACTTGTTTTAGACATTCAAATGTGAACACAGATGTACTATTTATTTACTGTACTACTATACAGTGGAGGGCTACTATCGCTATTTTGCCCACTGTTCATATAATCTAGCCGGTATTTGCCCCCCCCCCCCATATGCCCCCATTTCCTACGACCCTGTGTGTAATTAGGTTGTGTTTTTTTTTAATTGTTCTAACTGGCATAATGTCTATTGGACTCATAGAAGATTAATGTTGAACAAAATAAACTAAATTAGGTATCTTTAGTGGTGTTGTAAAATTATTTAGCCCTAAGGAGCTGAACATTTATTTTAGTTTCAAAATGTATATAAATTGAAGGGAAAACAAGTTTAAAGGACCACAATGGTCAATATCGTGAGAAGAATTATCTGGAAAAATGACTGCGGAAGACAGGCAAAATATTTTTAGAATGTTAGAAAAAAAAAAGTGAGCCACTGATTTAAATACATTTATATGCAATTATGCTGCTGGGGAATCTACCAGTGATCTGCTTTCTCAGGTGAGAGGATATTTTGAAGATTTTTTTTTTTGCACAAAGGGGATGTGGCAGATATGGCTACCAGTACATTCATACTGTCTAATGGAATACTCATTCGTTTACAATTATATACCTTGCTGAGACAGAAGCTGCAATATGCAGCCTTAGTAAACACACATGGAAGCTGGCAGTAAATGTATATATATATATATATATATATATATATATATATATATATATATATATATATATACTGTATATATATATATATATATATATATATATATATATATATATATATATATATTTATGTGTGTGTAAGTGTAGATGTGTATACAGTGTGGTAAAAAAGTATTTTATCCCCTGCTGATTTTGAATGTTTGTCCATTGCCAAAGAACTGATCAGTCTATAATTTTAATGGTAGGTGTCCTTTAATAGTGAGAGGCAGAATAACAACAACAAAAAAACAAGAAAAACACATGTCATAAAAGTTATAAATTGATTTACAGGTCAATGAGGGAAATTAGTGTTTGACCCCTTTAACTTAGCACTTGGTGGCAAAACCCTTGTTGGTAGTGATGTCGCAAACATACAATTTTTGGTTCGCGACCCGTGAACGCGAACCGCCGCAAATGTTCGCGAACCAGCGAACATCGGCGAACCGCCATAGACTTCAATGGACAGGCTAATTTTAAAACCCACAGGGACTCTTTCTGGCCACAATAGTGATGGGAAAGTTGTTTCAACGGGACTAACACCTGGACTGTGGCATGCCGGAGGGGGATCCATGGCAAAACTCCCACAGAAAATTACATCGTTGATGCAGAGTCTGGTTTTAAGCCATAAAGGGCATAAATTACCTAACATTCCTAAATTGTTTGGAATAACGTGCTTTAAAACATCAGGTATGATGTTGTATCGATCAGGTAGTGTAAGGGTTAGGCCCGCTTCACAGTGACAGACCAAACTCCCTGTTTAACGCACCGCAAACAACCCAAAACAGTCCATTTGCACAACCGCAAACTCCCCATTTGCACAAGGTTGGATACCAAGCTAGCCATGTCCCGTTCCTTGTCCTCACTGATGTCATTGAAGGTCTCTTCCTCCACCCAGCCACGTACAACACCAAGGGTCCCCAAAAGGTGACAACAAGCCCCCTGGGATGCCTGCTGTGTTTGGTCTTCCACCTCCTCAAAGCCACCTTCCTCCTCTGGCTCCTCTTCTTCAGACTCCTCTCACTGCGTTGCCTCTCTCTGCATTATTATAAGGTGTGTTAAGTAGTACTACTCTTATCAGTTTAAAACCTGTTACAGCACATATCAGGGGGCGTGTATAAGGCCTGGATTTTTAGAACCGGGAGATGGAAAAAGATGCTTTGTTGGTTGTATCACTTCAATTTTGGGGCAGAAATTAGTTTCTTACGCTCAAACATGTCCTTTACAGGCACCTGACTATGGGCAGATGAGCAGGAACTGCTCAAGGTGAGAGACGCAGTGGCGGATGGTTGAGAGGGGGCAAGGAGGACAGCAGTGGTTGATGTGGCTGATGATGCTGGACCAGGAGGAGGATGGCGGCTTTGAGTTTGTGTGCTGCTTGTACTCATGTGTTGGTCTGGAGTCACCCAAACATTAGGTCTCAACCTGTAGAGGATAAGGGAACCAGGCTACTCTAGACCTCATTCATCATTACCGGTTTTGACAGATTGGTACTATGCGTCCAAGCTACTGTGACAACAGATATGAGTGGCACTGTGCACTTGCAGAAGTTGGCAGAGTAGACGCTGTAGGTCTGACACATACGCTTGCAGACAACTAACTGCTATGCAATCTATTACAGTAGAAAAAATGTTTTTTGTTTTAAATGTACACTACTGTTACACCAGATATGAGTGGTGTGTTAAGTTGTACTACTCCTATCAGTTTAATCCCTGTTATGTGCCTTTTTTTGGGCTTTGGTTGTTGAAGGCACAGTGCAGCACCAGAGGCCAGAAAAATTAGGCATGTACACATGCCTGAAAAATTAGGTATTGTTGATCTTGCAGCGAGCAGAGAAGAAGGTAGGCCTGATTCAACGCCCCAGCCCGCATACCCACACTCAGAGATTGAGGGGGGGACCTGAGAAGGCCACGGGCCGGAGATATAAAGGGTGGCCATCCCAAATAAGCACACAAGCGGGGACAAAGTTAGTGAAGGGGACATAGAGGCCCATGGACTGACGGTCGCCATCTTGGCAGGAAAAGGGCCCAGCAATTAAGCCAAACTGACCCAGCACAGGCAGCTACTTGAGTCAAACGCTGTACAATTACACCTTAATAAAGCTGAAACATGCAGCAGCAGGGATTCTAAATGGCCACACGGGGACAAGGAGGCTAACAGCCCCCACAGTCTCTGCACCACACTTTTTAACAGATAACCCAATGGGCTAACCAGGGACCTTGCCCACATAAAAAAACAGAATTTTATTGGAGGAATTATGAGTGTCTTTACCCCCCAAGAGAGGACATAATATACGGTATCTTTAGACTACCTGATGGCCAAACCTCCTTTAGCCCCAATGCTATCCAAGAAACATTTCAAAACTTTATCTGACTGGGGGTCTATAGAGTGACATTAGTACTGACCTTTATATGACTGGGGGTCTATAGAGGGACATTAGTACTGACCTTTATCTGACTGGGTGTCTATAGAGGGACATTAGTACTGACCTTTATCTGACTGGGTGTCTATAGAGTGACATTAGTACTGACCTTTATCTGTCTGGGGGTCTATAGGTGACATTTGTCCTGACCTCCTGCTGCAGTATTATTACTCCCAGTACTCCCAGGCTTGCTACTATTAGATATAATAACCTCAGTTTCGTTTCCTTATCTGTTGGTAACATCAAAATATGATTATTAAATATTTCATATTTTTGTTTTTTTCTCCCAAAGTGAACCCCTTTGTGTGTGTCCCACAGATGTGGCGTTTCCGCTCTGCATATGTTGGATTTGCACCGCTCAAAAAGTATGAAAAGAGATCCCCCCCCCCCCTTGAAGCCCATTAATGACATCATCAGTAAATTGTATGTAACAGATTCCAGTGTTTAGGGTTTATGACCCAATACTGCGATCATATCATTTATGACAAAAATCCGTTTTTGTCGTATTATTCAGACGCGCGTGCACCTTTGTGTTACATTTCCTGATACTTTTATTATCTTGATCTTTATATATTTACTAGCGACTTGCCCGTCAAAAAATGGCGGCAATAAGATTGTAAGGCAGGTAATGGTGTTTGGACGAGACATTCATTTTGTTGGCGGTCAGAGATCCTTCTGCGCTCATTGCGAGGCTGTTGGTTGTATTTTTTTTCTGATAGGCGCTTTTGCTGTTATTCTTTGGTCGGCGGTGATGTGTTTTTTGCGCTTATTGCAATGCTTTGTGTGCTATGAGCAGCGTTGGCGCTCGTTGTGAGGCGCGCAGTGAATGGCTTTTATGTTTAATGTGATAATGTTTTTTTTGTGTATATGTATTTTTGTATGCTAATAAAATAATTACTAAATGAATATACTTTACCTATTTGTAAGTAATATATGCAGGAAGCATTGTGCTGAAGAGCTGACAATCTGTTTTCATGTTCCTGCAGCATACAATGTAGGTTTTCAGTGCTGTGGAGCTGCTGTGTAAGTGTCAGCAATGTGTGCAGTGTGTAGTGTAAATAGGCTGCATGTGCGAGGGGAAGCCGTTAGGGTAGCTGGGAACTTCCGCATTGTGTAAGTTAGTGTTGTAAAATGGCGGGGAATGTGTATGTGGTACGCGGGTGTGGATGATTTAGCGTCCTTGTTAATAGTGTATCTTTACCTCGTACAGCTTTTTAGGAAAATCCGTATGTGTTTCACGTGTTTAGGGTCCCGTAGCCTCGTTTTCTTTTTTTCAACGGCCATTTTTTCTCTCACTTAGGTGATTTTCGGGTGTCTAAACTCATGAATTTGGACTTAAATGGAGGTGTAACTTCACTTGCAGAGGTCCTCGGTGCCCGCCTTGCTGTGGGTAAGCTTTTTTATGTGTTTGTTGTGTGTATTTATTGTGTTTTTAATGTGTTAAGGTCGTATTTTTGTGAGCTCGTAATGATTTTTTTTCTAAGTCCCGTATTTTTGGATGGTAAGTCCGTAAATTTGATGGTGTAAGTCACGCCTGCGGCTCATTGCAGCCGACGTGGGAGCCTTCGGCGCTCCTTGCCAGCAACTATGGCCCTCGCTTCTCAAGCCCGCAGCGTTAGCAACAACCCGCCTGCTCACAACTATATATGTGATATCTGCAACGTCTTCCCCAGTTGGCACTTGTAAATCGGCTAAGCGACAAAAAAAATGGCGTCCGGAAAAAATGAAAACAAGGCTACACGACCCCAAACCGCGCAAAACATTGCCAGCCATGTACGACTTTTACCTAGGAACAGACGAGGTACAAAATACACTATTAGAAATAATGGAAACTGCAGGCGAGCCGCGTAACACATACACAATCGCCGCCATTTTACAACACTAACTTGCAACTAATAACATTACAAATCTAAAATGGAGCGTTACTCGACTATACAAGCCGTTTCCCCTCGTGCACTGCGCACATTGCTGACACTTACACCTCAGGTCACCAACAGTCCAAATGTACACTGTAAGCTGCAGGAAAATCAAAACTGATTGTTAGCTCTTCAGGATATTGGTCACTGGATATATTAATTACAAATAGGTAAAGTATTTTAGTAATTAATTAATTAATTATTATTAAAAAATATATATATAAAAAAAATATGCTTAATAGCATATTTTACACTGCCGTTACTTTACATACATTAATGCTTCGCACTTCCTAATACATTTGTTCATTCACAATAGTTATTATCCTGCATTCATTTAATAAGTATTAATTAGTAATGGAAAATAAAAATTTAGACTTTACACTACACTAAAATGTTTTACTTTTTACTCTGCAGTTATATATCTGGATTACTGTTCATTGGCTGCCAGCGATAGCACTCTCAAAGCAGTTACAAATCTAAATCACTTTATTATGCTCTGAGACCTGAATACATTTTTTAATTTACACTGCACAATTTTTTTTATATATTTAACACTGTACTTAAATATCTGTCTTTGCGATGAGCGCCGAAGATTGATCGTTGCAAAGCATGAAACATGAAGGACACGAGGGAAGAGGCTCACAATGAGTGCCGAAGGTCCTCAGAGTACAAAAAGCATCACATTGTGTGGCAAACAGCATTGCCATGGCTTCAAACTTTATTGCCCTGTCATTTGTGCCAGGCAAGTCGCTAGTGATATAATATAACATAATGTAATACAATATTATACAGTACACATGGGTGTAGGAACTGGGGGGGGGGGGTAAGGGGTAACCCCCCCCCCCCCCCCCCCAGATTTCTTATCGTATGTATGTATGCGTATAGAAGCTAACAGGGGAGGGGAGAGGGGGCGGAAACACAGGGGAGAGGGAGAGGAAGACATAGGAGAGGGGAGAGGGGGAGGAAGACACAGTGGAGAGGGGGAGGAAGACACAGGGCAGAGGGGGGAAGAGAAACAGGGTAGGGGAGAGGTGAGGGGAAGAGACACATTTTTATTATTATAATTAATATTATTATTATTATTACTATATAATGTGTAGATGTACCGGCTGGGCATGCTCTTCTACATTATTATTATTATTATTACTATATAATGTGTAGATGTAACGGCTGGGCATGCTCTTGTGTATTATTATTATTATTATTATTATTATTATTACTATATAATGTGTAGATGTACTGGCTGGGCATGCTCTTGTGCATTATTATTATTAGTAGTAGTATTTTACTAATAATAATAATAATGCACAATGGCTGCTGTCCTTCAGATGGAAGGCTCTGGAAGGGAGTGTATGCTGCTGATTGGCTGGAATGTGTCTGCAGGGTCAAAGTTTGCTCAATGATTAAAGTATTGGGGGCGGGTCGAATATCGCATATGTTCGCAGTTCGCCGCGAATGCGAACATGCTATGTTCGCCGGGAACAGTCCGCCGGCAAACTATCTGCGACATCTCTACTTGTTGGCAATCACAGAGGTGATTGGCAATCACAGAGGTTTCTTGTAGTTGGCCACCAGGTTTGCACACATCTCTGGAGGGATTTTGTCCCACTCCTATTTGTAGATTCTCTCCAAGTCATTAAGGTTTTGAGGCTGATGTTTGGCAACTCGAACCTTCAACCCTCTCCACAGGTTTTCTATGGGATTAAGGTCTGGAGACTGGCTAGGTCACTCCAGGACCTTAATGTGCTTTTTCTTGAGCCACTCCTTTGTTGCCTTGGCTGTGTGTTTTGTTTCATTGTCATGCTGGAATACCCATCCACAACCCATTTTTAATGCCCTGGCAGAGGAAAGGAGGTTCTCACCAAAGATTTGACGGTACATGGCCCCATACATTGTCCCTTTGATGCGGTGCATTTGTCCTGTCCCCTTAGCAGAAAAACACCACCAAAGCATAATGTTGGGATGCTGTTCTTGGGATTATAGGCAGGGTTCCTCCTCTTCCAAACACAGCGAGTTGAGTTGATGCCAAAGAGCTCGATTTTGGTCTAATTTGTCCACAACACTTTCACCCAGTTCTCCTCTGAATCATTCAGATGTTCATTGGCAAACTTCAGACAGGCCTGTACATGTGCTTTTTTGAGTAGGGGGACCTTGCGGGTGCTGCAGGATTTCAGTTCTTCACGGAGTAGTGTTACCAATTGTTTTCTTGGTGACTATGGTCCCAGCTGACTTGAGATCATTAACAAGACCCTCCCGTGTAGTTCTGGGCTGATTCCTCACTGTTCTCGTGATCATTGAAACTCCACAAGGTGAGATCTTTCATGGAGCATCAGACCGAGGGAGACTGCCCGTTATATTGTGTTTCTTCCATTTACGAAGAATCACACCAACTGTTGTCACCTTCTCACCAAGCTGCTTGGCGATGGTCTTGTAGCCCATTCCAGACTTGTGTAGGTCTACAATCTTGTCCCTGACATCTTTGGACAGGTCTTTGGTCTTGGCCATGGTGGAGAGTTTGGAATCTGATTGATTGCTTATGGACAAGTGTCTTTTATACAGGTAACGAATTGAGATTAGGAGCACTCCCTTTAAGAGAGTGCTCCTAATCTCAGCTCATTACCAGTATAAAAGATCCCTGGGAGACAGAAATCTTGCTGATCGATAGGGGATCAAATACTTATTAGCCTCACTGGCCTGCAAATCAATTTATAACTTTTTTTACATGCGTTTTTCTTGTTTTTTGTTATTCTGTCTCTCACTGTTAAAATACACCTACCATAAAAATTATTCACTAGATTGATCATTTCTTTGTCAGTGAACAAACGTTCAAAATCAGCAGGGGATCAAATACTCCCCCCCCCCCACTGTATATATATATATGTATATGTGTGTGTGGATGTATATGTAAATGTATAGATAGATGCATATGTAGATACAGTATAGCTGGAGTACTGAAATTTAGATCAGCTAAAAAATTTAACTATCTATATAAATATAAATGTATTAACTGTATGATTTCATGCGGGATGGGGGCTTGGAAGCACAAACCAAAAAATTGCGCCTTGGTGATCCCAATTTATTTTTTGCACCGGGGCCCTCCATGTATGTACTAGCTTCACAACTGCACTTATCCAAATACCGGTATAATTTTCATTTTTACATAAATGTATGATGAAGATTGCTGATTTAGCACTGTTTGGTTTTAATTGCAGTTTTACTTATTTTGTTCTAATTTCTGCATTAGTTTAAACGATATCAGTTACCGTATTTATCGGCGTATAACACGCACTTTTTCTCCCTGAAAATAGGGGGCAAATGATGTGTGCGTGTTATACGCCAATATTCCCTCCCCCCTCCTCATACTCAACCACCCTCTGCATTCTACCCACCCCCCCTCCTCAACCTAAACCCCCCTAAATACCTCCCCCTCAATTACCTGCTTCTGCTCTGGCCTCTTCTCCTTGACCTGGCGCGCATGTGAGGTCACATGCGCGCCACGTCATTAGCATATACCGGGTATATGCACCCGGTATATGCTAATGACGAGGCGCACATGTGAGGTCACATGCGCGCCGGGTCAAGGAGCGGAGCGGAGGCTGGAGCAGAAGCAGGTAAGTGAGGGGGAGGTATTTAGGGGGGTTTAGGTTGAGGAGGGGGGGTTTAGGTTGAGGACGGGGGTTTAGAATGCGGAGGGGGGGTTTAGGTTGAGGAGGGGGGTTGAGGAGGGGGTTGAGGATAGGGGGGTTGAGGAAGGAGGATGAGGATGGGGGGTTTAGGAGGGGGTTGAGGGGGGGTTTGAGGATGGGGGTTGAGGATGGGGGGATTGAGGAGGGAGGATGAGGAGGGAGGATGAGGAGGGGTTTGAGGATAGGGGTTTGAGGAGGGGGTTTGAGGAGGGAGGTTGAGGAGGGGGAGGTTGAGGAGGGAGGATGAGGAGGGCGTTGAGGATGAGGAGGGAGGTTGAGGTTGAGGGGGTTGAGGATGGGGGTTGAGGTTGAGGAGGGGGGTTGAGGAGGGAGGTTGAGGATGAGGAGGGAGGTTGAGGAGGGAAGTTGAGGATGAGGAGCGGGGTTGAGGATGAGGAGGGGGGTTGAGGATGAGGAGGGGGGTTGAGGTTGAGGAGGGGGGTTGAGGATAGGGGGGTTGAGGAAGAAGGATGAGCATGGGGGGTTGAGGAGGGGGGTTGAAGGGGGGTTGAGCATGGGGGGGTTGATGGGGGTTTGAGGATGGGGGGTTGAGGAGGGGGTTTGAGGAGGGGGTTGAGGTTGAGGAGGGGGGTTGAGGAGGGGGTTGAGGATAGGGGGTTTGAGGAAGGAGGATGAGGATGGGCGGGTTGAGGAGGGAGGATGAGGAGGGAGGTTGAGGAGGGGGTTTAGGATGAGGAGGGAGGTTGAGGATTTATGCTTCAAAGTTCTTTATTTGAAATTTAATTTATTTTTCCTGAAATTTCCTTCTTAAAATGAGGTGCGTGTTATACGCAGGTGCGTGTTATATGCGGATAAATACAGTAGTTATTTGTCAACACTGAAGATGTTTCTTAAAACCAATTTCAGCCCTCACTTCAGTTAAATACCGAAGTAAAGTATAAAGTGTAAAATGTCTGAGTAGTTTTACTTTAATGGATCTTCAGTTTGTGTCCTAGCAGTAACTTGAACAAATAAGCAAAACTATATTTTCTATGTGTATATAATAACTTAAGCACTAACTCTGATGAAGTTGTGCAGTCATTTCTTAATGGAGAGACAGACTGTGGATTTATCTGCATATATGCACAGCATCTATTAGTAATTGTCATGGACAAGTCAACAAAAGCTTTTCTTTTGCTAATCACTGTTAATTATTGTATTTTCCTCTAATATGACAGATTCAACAAAATAGCCATAAACTGTTTGCATCTATTAAATAGAACCTTGTGGGGAACTTTAAGGTACAGTCATTATTATATAATTTTCTGTTATAAATCCAGTTTATTAAGACTATCCATTTTGAAAGAGAGATTGATAATCAAATCTTTCACTTTTATATTTTCATGGAACATGACCATCTGCCTGTGAATATTTTGTAAGCCGTTAAAACATGAATACATTCATATTTTAAATCCTCTACGTAACCATTTAAATGGAAATTAAAACCTCCTTGTCATTAAAAAAGCTTCTTTTAAGTTGAAAAACCTCACATTCATTCATTTGAATGTGTATACAGAGTGCTTTATGTAAGACATCCCAAAAGCAATGTAGGTTGCAGTGATATCTCAAGCAGATGGTGTAGCTTCATTTTGATAGCTAGGTATAGAGATGGATGGATGGACTGAGGATACTGAGATCCAGGAATCAAAAATGACTATGATGTTAAGAATTTCATCTATAAAAATAAGAAATAGGCAAATGTTTCAGCTAATCTACATTTCAATCCTCCAGCTATTAGTGTAGGCTTATCCGTTTCATTTCCTGTTCCAGAATTGCTTTAGGGTTTATTTCTCATGCAGAGACACGCTTTCGGTTGTATTATAGTAACATATACATATGCAGATGAATAAAAAAAGTTTAGAGTTTAAAGTACAATAAACTAACAACCGTCAATGAAAAAGCTAGAGTGAGCTTTTTGTATAATGTTTCTCTGCTTTTTTTCTGCTAAAGAAATTAGAATGATGCCAGCTGTGAAAAATACCTCTAGGTGCATATTCAAAGGTTGTCTTTCAGTAAGAGTTTTTTTGACATTGGATTGTGAAAGCATTTCTTTAGATGCAGAAATATGTTTTTTTATTTTTGAGAATATGCAATATTTCCAGTTGGGCTGGAGGTAAACAAAACATTGTTGCACATTTATATTCTTTAATTCAGTGTTCACATCAATAATCCAACATACCACAGAACACTTTTAGTACATTATCATAACTAATATTTTCTTCCAGTTTAAATATAAGTTTCATTACTGGGACAATATTTGAAAAACAAGCAACAATCTAGCATTTACTTTATTACTTTTTTCTACATGTATCTAAAAATACCTTCTCACAACTATTAGTTTTTATAAGGATAGTGCTGAATGATATTATAAATAGTCTATATTTCCCAGTGTTGCAAATAAAGTGTAACTAAAACAGTAAGCAAAGCCTTGGCCGTGAAATCATTTTTTTACATAAACATTAAAAGAGAGTTAGGACCGCATAACTGTAAAGATCTCCCAAAAGCATGCTGAAATACTTTTTACAAGTGTGTGCATTTTTCACTGATAAATTAATTCAAATCAAATCTGTGTTTATATGTGTGAATGACTGCCCACAGCCTGTTCCATATCTGAGAGAAGCAGCTTGGACCTGCTTCATTACTTCAACAAATCAGGATGCAGGGATATGTACCCCAGTCAAGTAAATGGTTTGAAGGGAGCACTGTGGTACTTCAGAATTTGATAATATCTCCCTGCCAAATAAAAGTTGCAAACCACCAAATTCTAATCTCATTACCCTGGGAACACTTAAACAGGGTGGCACAACTTTAAAGTGCCTGACTATTGCGCGCCGACAAATGCACACCGACAAATGCTCACACAGACAAATGCGTGCCTGATAAATACGCGCTGACGGCACTCACGCGTAAGACCCAGTGGTTTCAAGGGGAGGAAGAGACAGCAGAGATGATAGAACTGGGTTGGGAGTTGAGGGGAGAAAAGCAGAGAGATGGAGAGGAGAGAACAAGACAAATGAAGGAGAGAAAATAATTTGTGGAGGGAAATGGGGGACGGTGCGAAGATGGGATGAGGGGAAGACAAAGGGGGAAATAATGGAGAGAGAGCATGAGAAGAGAAAGAGGTTGAGTGTGAGAGATGAGGGTGATGAGTGTGGGAAATGAGGGATCAAGAGCAGTAGTGATGGGGATGGGGTGAGAGCAGGAGAGATGAGAGGTCGAGGGGAAATGGGCAAAGAAGAAGTAGTTGAGGAAGGTGACAAGTGGAGATCAGGAGTGGATATGCGGGGGAGGAGAGAGGTGGAGATAACATACAGAGAACATGAAGAGAACATACAGTGAGTTCAGTGGCCTTTTAACATCTATGGGGGGCTTCTTGGTGTGCAGCTGTCCATCCTACTGACTTGTAGCTCTATTAAATTAGAGCTAAGATCAAACTCTTAGCATGTAGTGACATAAGAAGCACTATGTTGCTATTAAATTCCCCTCTAAACCTGACAAGCAGCTGACTTGCGTTTGAAAAAGGAGCTGGCCGAGAAATGCCTGAGAAACAGGCAACGTGTAACGTTGCAGCCTGAAAATCCATTGATCTGTCATCCACATAGCCTTTACGAGCCAATCCTGCTATTAAATTGCTAAGGTGTCACACGCGAGTTAGACCATAAACCGTAAATGGAGGACGAAGCCCAACATGTGCTCCAGAGTACCCGCAACGGCTAGTAAAGCACTTACGTGCGCGCTCGGAGCAGCCGAACCTCCCTCCGGCTCCTAAACACAAAATACATGCCCATGCTTCAGGGGTCCAGATCTGGACGCCCATGGCAGTGCATTGATTAACCCCTGCTGCAGGAGTACTTCAAGTACCTCCCTGGTACCTAAAATTAACCCCCTATGCTGGGAGTCCTCATTGGGAAATAAAATATTAGCATGTATTAAGAAGGGTATAGAAGCAATGGAAGCAAATTTGTGTTATCTGCCATAGTAATCTGTAAATATAAATATTAGATTTTTAAAATTTGTGTTCCAAGTTTAATGCTTTACATTTTGTCCTATCCTGTTTTGTGTGTGCCACTGCTTGCATTAGGGTTAGAAGGTTAGGGTTAGGGTGTTAGGCTGTTAGGGTTATAGGGTTAGGGTTAGAGGTTTAGGAGTTTTGGGTTAGGGTGTTAGGGTTAGGGGGATATGAATTACTGGGTTAGGGTTATGGGTTTAGGGGGTTAGGGTTATGAACTGTGAGTTAGGGTTAGGTTCAGAGGGTTAGGGTTATATGGCTACGGTGCCGCGCACTTCCACAAAGGCGCATACAAAACAGGATAGGTCCTTCCATTTTGTTTGTGTAAACAGCAGTACATCTCCTTTTTTCCTTGTGTCCTAACCTTTTTTTTGTGTGCCACTGTTGTCGTTAGGGGTTTACTGTTATGGGGTTAGGCTTAGAGGGTTAGGGTGTTAGGTTTAGGAGGTTCCGGTTAGGGTGTTAGGCATAGAAGTTTTGCGCTAGAGGGTTTGGGGGATATGGGTTAGAGCGTTAGGTTTATAGGGTTAGAAGTAGGGTTTTAGGATTATGAACTGTGGGTTAGGGGTTTAGGGTCAAAGGATTATGGTTATAGAGTTAGGTTGCGATGCACACAAAACAGGATAGGCCCTTTTTACTTACATTAATCTCCTTTTTTTTTGTTATATACTTAAATGAATATGCAATTTCCATTGTCCTCAGTTTTTAAATTATAAACCAGTTTTTAAAATCTAAAACATCATCTACTGTTATAATTTATCTTTTTTTTATTGTTATACTGTACCTGTTGTCTTCAATTTGTTGTCTATAAATTTCTGCAGACATGACAGAGGTGTGTCTTTCTAATTGTTCCCTGCTGCCAAAAAAATCATTTTTTTAATTATTAATTTTTTATCAATTATTAATTAACTAGGAACTTGCCCTTCAAAAATGATAGGAGTAAAATTTGAAGACTGGAAATTCTGTTTGCCACCCAATGCTAGTGTGTTACTCTTTTTTTTTTTTATTCGTTGAATATTTTTTTTTTCATGTACAAATACATATGCATGAAAAAGGATAACAAATAATTGTTTTACTACCTAATGTGTTTATTGTTGTAACAAGAAACTTCTATATTTATATATTTTACAAACTCAGAAACTATGTTTTGTTAACTTTCGAAATATTTTTATTGTAACATGAAGAATTTTTTTTTCAAACATATTGCCTGTCAAAAAATGACGGGCATAAAATTGTAAGCCAGGCAATGCTGTTTGCCACACATTGTGAGGCTTTTGCTTCTCTGAGCACCTTTGGAGCTCATTGCGAGCCCCACGATGAGTGCCTTCGGCGCTCATTGCAAATCTTTCCTCTTGCCTACTGTACGGGCCTCTCATTGCAGGGTTCATTACCCGCAAGTTTTGTGCTTGGGAATGCCATGTGTCTCTTTCCAGCATCTCCCCCCTGTGCCTTCCCTGTGTCTTTATCCTCTGTCTGCTTACTGTTTGAGTGGCACACGTTGACTGCTGTTTGTTTTATTTTCAAAGTCCTGCATGCCTGGTGTAGTTGGTGTAAGTGTCTTTGCCATTCTGTATTTTCTAGGCCCCGAGTGCCTGGCTTTGTTCGTGTAAGTCCCGCGGCTCTTATTTTATCATCCCACTGTTTTTTTTTTTTCTAAGTCCTGCTTATGTGGGGGTTTTTATAGCGAGAGTGAGGAGCCGTAGAGCCTCCTCCTCCGCAAATGCGGCCCTTCGCTTTGCGAGGGACGCAATTCTTGCGAGCCCTCTTCACAAGCTCACAAAGCGTGACGACGACTTGCAGTTTGACAATTATAACATGTGATACAATGCAAGTGATAATTCACGTGCATATTCTAAGACTGTGTAAACTTTGTTTGAAACTATATCTATATGTAAAGCATTGCATGTTATTTAACACATTTCAAACTGTTTATATTGAATTCAGAGGACGGCAAACATAAAAAACCCAATTGAAATGTTTGTATTTCTTTCAATTTTGAAAAAAATAAAAAATCTTCCTGACCCCACATACCGGTGATCGGACTACTACCTGGATCAATACTCTGTCTGACTTCAATGGGCAGGCGAATTTCAAAACCCACAGGGACTCTTTCTGGCCACAATAGTGATGGGAAAGTTGTTTCAAGGGGACTAACACCTGGACTGTGGCATGCCGGAGGGGGATCCATGGCAAAACTCACACGTAAAATTACATAGTTGATGCAGAGTCTGGTTTTAAGCCATTAAGGGCATAAATCACCTAACATTCCTAAATTGTTTGGAATAACATGCTTTAAAACATCAGGTATGATGTTGTATCGATCAGGTAGTGTAAGGGTTACACCCTCTTCACAGTAACAGACCAATATCCCCGTTTAATGCACCGCAAACAACCGCAAACAGTCCCTTTGCACAACAGCAAACTCCCCATTTGCACAAGGTTGGATACCAAGCTAGCCATTTTCCTTGTCCTCACTGATGTCATTGAAGGTCTCTTCCTCCACCCAGCCACCAAGGGTCCCCGAAAGGTGACAACAAGCCCCCTGGGACGCCTGCTGTGTTTGGTCTTCCACCTCCTCAAAGCCACCTTCCTCCTCTGACTCCTCTTCTTCAGAGTCCCAGAGTCTGGGGGCTTCCACTGCCCAGCATGGAAGATTATACACAGGTCAGAGTCTGGGGGCTTCCACTGCCCAGCATGGAAGATTATACACAGGTCAGAGTCTGGGGGCTTCCACTGTACAGCATGGAAGATTATACGCGTTGCCTCTGTCTGCTTTATTATAAGGTGTGTACTGTTAAGTAGTACTATTCCTATCGGTTTAATCCCTGTTACGTCTCCTATCAGGGGACGTGTATATGGCATGGATTTTTGGAACAGGGAGATGGAAAAAGATGCTTGGTCGGACCTCCTACTTCGAATTTGGGGCACTGCACGTGCAATCTAAGGTGCCACCAGATAGGAGTGGTGTATTAAGTTGTACTACTCATTCCTATCAGTTTAATACCTGTTATGTCACCTATCAGGGTACGTGTATATGGCATGGATTTTTGGAACAGGGAGATTGAAAAAGATGCTTGGTCGGACCTCCTACTTCGAATTTGGGGCACTGCACGTGCAATCTAAGGTGCCACCAGATAGGAGTGGTGTATTAAGTTGTACTACTCATTCCTATCAGTTTAATACCTGTTACGTCACCTATCAGGGGACGTGTATATGGCATGGATTTTTGGAACAGGGAGATGGAAAAAGATGCTTGGTCGGACCTCCTACTTCGAATTTGGGGCACTGCACGTGCAATCTAAGGTGCTACCAGATAGGAGTGGTGTATTAAGTTGTACTATTTATTCCTATCAGTTTAATACCTGTTCCGTCACCTATCTTTCCTCCCAATAGCACATTCTATATGTCATCAACCGGCCTGTGTGTATTTAGAGAACCACACTTTAAGGCCCTTAACCTGGGACAAGGTGGCTTGGCTATCAGAATTGCCTCAGAGCCTTAAAAACTCACCAAACCCCCTAATCAAACACTCACTATCATACTGGAAATGGGCCAAGAAACACACGGGTTTGTTCCCTGGATCCACCCAAATGACCCCAATTCTTGACCACCCTCAGGCCCCGAAACACATGAGCACAACATCACAACACTGGTGGAGGGCAAGGAAACTAGATAGACTGGGAGACTGGTTAGTAAAGGGCCAGATGCTCACCTATGAGGAACTGAGGGACAAGCATGAGCTACCGCTGTCAGAACATTACAATTACTGTAGGCTGAGGCATTTCACACACTCCCTGACCCAGAAACAGGGGACACCGGTCTTAAATTGGTTCTCCAAAATTTGTAAAGATAAACCTCTCTCAAGGGGGATCCTTGGGTCGATTTACAAATATAAAACATTTGTTACTGGTTGAAGCGACACTGGGGGATGGACCGGAGTGGGGGAGCCCTGAAGACCCTTCAGAAGCAAACGGCGGCAAAATCATCCAAGGAAAGGAGAGGTCGCTCACTGAAGCCTGCCCTAGGGTAACCCAAGGGTGATTGCCCAGGTTAGATATTGTAAATAATAAGCTAATACTGCTGGAGGGATGATAGCTAATAGGACTTTGGTGTTCCCTGCAGATATACTCTTTACTATTGTCTGTTTTACCATGTTTTAGGTATCTCTTAAATTGCAATCACAGTAAAAAATAAGAAAAAATATTAACCTAAAAAGAATAAATAAGAAGGAAAACCAGCTAACTTTCACAAAATGTCTTTATTGTAAATATGTATTTTTGCACAACTGTTACGCAAGACTAATCAAAAATGCTTTATTTTTCATTACATGCTGTACGCCTTCTGACAATAAAATAATTTAAATGCAAAAATTAGGTATTGTTGCAGCGACCAGAAAAATTGATGTTCGTTTGTGGACCATTATTAGCTCAAGGCAGCTCATCTATCAGGCCTTTTTTAATCGAATGTATCGCCCACTGTCAGTCCATCCCTCATTCATCTTAATAAAGGTGAGGTAATCTAGACTTTTTTGACCTAGGCGACTTCTCTTATGAGTGACAAAACCTCCTGCTGCACTGAAGGTCCTTTCTGACAGGACACTTGAAGAGGGGCAGGACAGAAGTTCTATGGCAAATTGGGATAGCTCAGGCCACAGGGCAACCGTGCACACCCAGTAGTCAAGGGGTTCATCGCTCCTCATAGTGTCGATATCTGTAGTTATGGCGAGGTAGTCTGTTACCTGACGGTCGAGTCGTTCTCTGAGGGTGGACCCCGAAGGGCTGTGGCGATGCATAGGACTTAAAAAGCTCTGTATGTCCTCCATCAACAACACGTCTGTAAAGCGTCCTCTCCTTGCCGGCGTGGTCGTGGGAGGAGGAGGATTATGTTCACCTCTTCCGCTGTTAGATTGCCTTTGTGCTGTGACATCACCCTTAAACGCTGTGTAAAGCATACTTTTTAATTTATTTTGGTAGTGCTGCATCCTTTCCCACTTGTGGTAATTCGGCAACATTTCAGGCACTTTCTGCTTATACCGGGGGTCTAGTAGCGTGGACACCCAGTACAGGACATTCTCCTTGATCCTTTTTATACGAGGGTCCCTCAACAGTCACGACAGCATGAAAGACCCCATTTGCACAAGGTTGGGTGCCGAGCTAGTCATGTCCCGTTCCTCGTCCTCAGTGATCTCACTGAAGGTATGTTCTTCCCCTCAGCCACGTACAACACCACTGGTACCAGATAGGTGACAACAAGCACCCTGGGATGCCTGTTGTGGTTGGTCTTCCTCCTCCTCCTCAAAGCCACATTCCTCCTCTGACTCCTCTTCCTCCCAATTCTCTTCCAGCGTTGCCGCAGGTCCAGCAAGCAATGCTGATAAGGCTGTTTCTGGCGGTGATGGTGACCACAACACTTCCTCTTCCTCTTCACGCTCATCTACGGCCTGATCCAGCACTCTTTGCAGGGCACACTCCAGGAAGAAAACAAATGGTATGATGTCGCTGATGGAGAGGCTGTCCTAGCACCCTGGTCATACAAATACTCATTAACGGCCTTTTCTTGTTAGAGCAGGCGGTCGAACATTAGAAGTTTTGAATTCCAACGTGTCGGGCTGTCTAAAATCAAGCGCCTCGCTGGCACGTTGTTTCGCCGCTGGATATCTGTAAAGTGCGCCATGGCCGTGTAGGAACGCCTGAAATGGGTACACACCTTCCTGGCCTGCTTCAGGACGTCCTGTAAGCCTGGGTGCTTATGCACAAAGCGTTGTACAATCAGATTACACACATGTGCCATGCACAGCACTTGTGTCAATTTGCCCAAATTCAATGCCGCCAACAAATTTCTTCCGTTGTCACAAACCACTTTGCCAATCTCCAGTTGGTGCGGAGTCAGCCACTGATCCACCTGTGCTTTTAGGGTGGACAGGAGTGCTGGTCTGGTGTGACTCTCTGCTTTCAGGGAAGTCAACCCCAAGACGGAGTGACACTGCCGTATCAGGGATATGGAATAGTACCTGTGGAGCTGCATAGCAGCAGCAGAAGAGGACTCAGCTGAGGAGGTTATGGAAGAGGATGGAGTAGGAGGAGTAGAGGAGGTGGCAGCAGGCCTGCCTGCAAGTCGTGGCGGTGTCACCAACTCCTCTGCAGAGCCACGTATTCTATGCTTGGCAGCCGTCACCAGGTTAACCCAATGCGCAGTGTAGGTGATATACCTGCCCTGACCATGCTTTGCAGACCAGGTATCCGTGGTCAGATGGACCCTTGCCCCAACACTGTGTGCCAGAGATGCCATTACTTCCTTTTGCACAATCGAATACAGGTTGGGGATTGCCTTTTGTGCAAAGAAATTTCGGACGGGTACCTTCCACTGCGGTGTCCCAATAGCTACACATTTTTTGAACGCCTCAGACTCCACCAGCTTGTATGGTAAAAGCTGGCGGGCTAAGAGTTCAGACAAGCCAGCTGTCAGTTGCCGGGCAAGGGGGTGACTTTGTGACATTGGCTTCTTACGCTCAAACATGTCCTTGACAGACACCTGACTGTGGGCAGATGAGCAGGGACTGCTCAGTGCGAGACACGGAGTGGCGGATGGTTGAGAGGGGGCAAGCAGGGCAGCAGTGGTTGACGTGGCTGAAGATGCTGGACCAGGAGGAGGATGGCGGCTTTGACTTTGTGTGCTGCTTGTATTCATGTGTTGATCCCATAAGCATTTGTGATGTGACATCATGTGCCTTCGCAAAGAAGTTGTACCTAGGTGGGTGTTGGACTTCCCACGACTCAGTTTCTTTTCGCACAGGTTGCAAATAGCATCACTGTTGTCACAGGCAGACACACCTGCTCTGCAATGACGGCATTCTGGTGGTGGCAAAAGCATGCGTTGACTGGCGTGCTGTCTGGCTGACCCCGGGTGCCGATGCATGCTGTCTGACTGTGCCACTAGCTACTTTCGACGACCTCCCGCTGCTTCCAACTTGTCTCCTCCTCCTCTCTGTCTCCCCATCTGAACTTTCCTCCTGTTCTTCTTCTCTTTTAGCAGGCACCCACGTGACATCCACGGACGCATCGTCATCATCAACCACTTCACTTGTATCTGACAACTCAACAAAGGAGGTAGCACTGGGTACAACATCATCATCATCATCAGACCGTACGTCCATGTGTGTAATGCTGCCTGACTGGGACATATCCCTGTTATCTACATCCTCTGGCACTAATGTTTGTGCATCACTCATTTCTTCCAACGAATGTGTAAATAACTCTGCTGACGGATCAAGTGAAGCGGCTGTGGTGCTAGTGTTGGTGGTGGCGGCAGGCGGGCGAGTGGTAACTGGAGAGGTGCCCGAAGCTAAGCTGGAGGAGGATAGTGCGTCTAGGTTCCGAGCGGAAGCTGTAGAAGATTGGGTGTCCTGTGTTAGCCAGTCAACCATGTCCTCAGAACTGTTCAAATTCAGGCTACGTTGCCTCTGAAAACTGGGCATTATTCTAGGGCCAAAGGGAATCACAGCCCCACGACCATGACTGCCCCGGCGGGGTAGCCTGCCACTGCCTGTCATTTTTTTTTTACCATTAGAGGTACTATGCGTGCAAGCTACTGTGACACCAGATATGAGTGTCACTGTGCACTGGCAAAAGTTGGCAGACTAGATGCAATAGGCTTCACACACACGCCTGTAGGCAGGCAACTGATATTCAATCGATTACAGTAAAAAAAGGGTTCTTTTATTTCATTGCACACTACGGTTGCACTAGATATGAGTGTCACTGTGCACTGGCAAAAGTTGGCAGACTAGATGCAATAGGCCTCACACACACGCCTGTAGGCAGGCAACTGATATTCAATTGATTACAGTAAAAAAAGGGTTCTTTTATTTCACTGCACACTACGGTTGCACTAGATATGAGTGTCACTGTGCACTGGCAATAGTTGGCAGAGTAGATGTAATAGGCCTCACACACACACTAGCAGGCAGGCATATGCAATTAGATAACACAATAAAAATAATAAAATAAAATAAAATGGCTTTTTGGGTTGCAGTCCTTGCAGCAGATACCAAAGGAGCCCTTCAGGTGTGTAGTGAAAGCTAAATACACAGCCTGGCTATCTATTTCCCTATTAAATCAGCAGAAAAAAATAATAAAATAAAATAAATGATGTTCTAGCCCTAAAAATGTCTTTTTGGGTTGCTGTCCTTGCAGCAGATATCAAATGAGCCCTTCAGGTGTTTAGTGAAAGCTAAATACACAGCCTGGCTATCTGTTTCCCTATTAAATCAGCAGCAGGTAGAATAATATATCCTCTCTCAACGAATGTAGCTTCAGAATGATTCTAAAATGGAGGCTGTCATTCATATGGAAGGCTCTGGAAGGGAGTGTATGCTGCTGATTGGCTGGAATGTGTCTGCTGACTTAAGGTGCAGGGTCAAAGTTTCCTCAATGATAAAGAATAGTGGGCGGACTGAAAAGCGCATGTGTTCGCCGTTCGTTGAGAACGCGAACATGCGAAAATCACCGCAAATAGTTCTCCGGCGAACTGTTCGGGACATCACTAATGAAGAGGTCTAAATTCCTAAATACATCAAGTAAACCTCAAAACTTAATACAATTCAAGTGATAATGCAATATAATGAAACTGAGAACAACAGGAAATTCAAACTGCATACATACATGAAAAGTGTCACGGCCATACAATGAGAGTACTAATTTTATGCAATGAAACCAATAAGTATCTTACATTTATTGAGTGGTTTGTCAATTTTTGTGAAGGTTTTTTATTTATTTATTTTTGTGTTGTTGTTTTCAGTGTTTTTTTCTAAAAAGAGCCCAACAGATGATTAATGTTGTCTTTGGAATGTAATCACTGTACTTGTCATGTTTTTTGTTTTCTTTAAAAAGTGGTCATCTAAAAATAGCCCAAGAGACTTAAAAGTTAGTCCTCAAGATGTAACCTCTTGTTTGTTGTTTGCCTTGTAGTTATTATAGAGTTGTCTATGGGAAATAGTGGTTACAGTCCTCTAAAAAGAGCCCAGGTGACATAAAATTTCATCCTCAAGATAAAACCACTGTTTGTTTTTTTGGCGGTTCTTGAGAATGGCACATACAGGTTTCTATGTGAAATACTGGTCCTCTACAAAGAGCCCAAGTGACATAAAAGTTCGTCCTCGAGATAAAACCACTGTTCTGTATGTTTTTTGCAGTTCTTGAGACTGGCACATACAGTTGTCTACGCAAAATAGTGGTCCTCTAAAAAAGAACCCAAGTGACATAAAAGTTGTTACTCAAGATATAACCACTTTCTTTTATTTTTCTGTTGGTTAGCTTTCTAATTCTTGAAAATGCCACATACAGTTATTGTTTTATATATTTTTTGTTTAGAATTTACAACACCTCATAGTAGACGATCTTTTTAATGAATACTCGGTCATCATCTAATAATTCACCTTGACTTTCATTTCTTTTATGTAAACATTAATTTCTTCTTGTTTTTTTCATCTTGAAAATGCCACATAGACTTGTCCATGGGCAAATACAGGTTCTTCTAAAAAGAGCCCAACAGAGTTAAATGTTTGTCCTTGGGATTTTTTTTAATTGTCATTGCAAATGCCATGATAATGGGAAATTGTCTCCTTTGAAGTATAAAAAGCAAGCTAGTCTCACTTGAGCCAAATCTATTCTTGGTATGAAAACTGGTTCCCCTTTATGGGTCCCATTCAGAATGTCTGCATGTATGAAATGGTCTCTTAAATTCTGAACAATTGATCTGGTCCCATTGCAAAGTGCTTTTTTGGAGTTCATATTTCACGGTAACATGACAATTGCTCCTTTTTGAGCTGCAAAATATGTGGTGGCATTCCAGAGGGAGTTATTGAATTGATAAATTCAGTGGTGAAATTAGGTCACTCTGTTTGTCATGAGCTAGACCAGAATCAGCACTGTGATAATGTTGTTGTGTGCCAACAATTCATTTCAAAATTTCGTTATTGAGATCCAAAGCATCTTTATTTTTGGATGTTAATATTACTTACTGTGCAAGCTCAGATTAATGTTCTGGGGTTATTCCGTTTTGTAATATTGCTGATATGAGTGAATCTTTGCAAATCATTTCAGCTGGTATTTCAACAGTATCATCAGGTAAATTGTTTACTACGTCTGTTTTTCCTTCTCCAATTTTAATTAGCCAATCATTCAATTAATTTTGGCTCTCAGATCTCATATTTTTTTCTAATCTAAGGTGTGTAAATTCTTTCCATAGGGGACTTAACTTTATACATGTTTCCACAACGTCTGTGCGATTTCCACGTACAACCACAGGTAATGGTTGTCTGAATCTCCTCCTAATAACATGACTTTGCCACCAAAAGGCAAATTATTACTCGTGACTTCAGCTGATAAACGATCAATACATTGCAGAGCATGGCACGACATCATAGTGTCCTCAACTATGATAATTAATTTTGATTTTTTAAACTTCCTGGCTTGAGATGATTTCATTCTGATATCGGACACTGATTTTTCCAAAATTGGAACTGGAAGCTTAAATCCACTATGTATTGTTTTGCCACCTTCTAACAATAGTACAACAATTCCAGTCATTGCAAAGGGCAGTGCAATTTTTATAGAGATAGTTATAGAGATAAGTTTTTTCCAGATCCACCTGGTCCATCTAGATAAAAATAATGCTCTTTGAGCAAGTCATCATCTACTGTTTGTTATATTGCATTTAATGCGTTCAATTGCAAATCATTTAAAGTGGCAATTTTTTCTTCGTTTTTTTTGTTTCTCAACATCAGCGTCATAGTCGTCCAAGTTGATATCATCTATAATTCCTGGATCTGGGAGATTAAAAGTTGCACAACTTAATCCATGACATAGAAACACTTCTTGAATTTCCATTAATGCTTTTAATTCAGCTATGGAGTTGTTGTACCTTTTCAAGAAATCTTCATACATATGTTTTTTAAATGTTTCCCACAAAGTCAATGCATTTGGAACATTGCAAAATATGCAGATGTATGCAAACTGTTCCCTCATCTGGTGTGGCATTTTAGATAGAACAGCTTCTTCTAGACATATCTCCCTTTCAGTGTCATCAGCAAGGAAGTTTCTATGTCAGGCAGCTAATTGAAAGGTGTCATAAACTGTGTCATTGACACTTCTCAAGTGTTCAAAACTTTGTGCACCAGGAACATTTAAAAGTAGTAAACACAAGCAGAAACATTCAATGTCTCAGGGACTTACTGTACTCATTCTGGTAATAATTTTATTACCTCCCTTTTGTTTACATTTCCATTTTGCCATTGCTGAAAACATAATGATTTGGAATCTCATTGTATAAGTATTCCGTTGCCTCCATATCTTTTTAATTTAGGATAAACCAAGCAGTAAGTGTGGTTTGTCGATGTTCATTTTGTGCCAGAGCATTTTCTTCATGGCCAGTATGAAAGTAAACTAATCGTCTTTGTGGCAAATGTACAGCTAATTGATATACTGCATGTGATCGATCATGCATTTGACAGTTCATCATGAAGTAACTCATTTTCTTGTTCATTTGGGCCACTTTTTACCACTACAGTTGCTGCATCATATCCTGTATAAATATATTTGTAGACATATTTAATTGATTCAAGCTTCCACATTTATGTGTGTATTATACTTCATTAATAGATGTGGATTATATGGCACCACATACATGTTATCTACATATTTTCCTCAAATGATTGCCTTTGGACCTTTCCTTTGTCTATATAATGGATAGCCATCACAATTTGCAAAAGTTTGATCTCTAAATTCTTTTGGGTAATCTTTTGTGCATTTCTTATTTTCCATACACAGTGATTATTGGTTATGGATTTAGCTCTCCACATGGGCCATGAATCATACGATGTGTTACAATTTCATACAGTACAGGATGTTTTTGTGGATGTGGTAGTTCAGCAGTAATTACTGAATCCACTTTGTCTGCAGTATTTAATTTATGATTAGAGTTGTTAGGGAAGTATTATCAGAATATGTGCATATGGAAGGCCTCTTTTCTGGAATTCAATGGTATAAACATAAGCCAAACACTTACCAAATAAGTTAGTGATGGTTATGTCATGTATTAAAGCTGATGATTTTATTTTGACGACTTGAGCCACTAAGTCTGGTCTATCAGAAGCATTTTGCCCACGTTTGAAATTATCAACTATTTCTGGCCATTGAGGATAACATGTAAATGTAATAAATAAATCTGGTTTGTCAAAATTTAATTAAAATAGCCAGATTGAAGATTTTGGTTTGTAGCCACTTCAGCAGAATAATCCATGAGCCTACACTACTGTTCAACACAGAGTTTATGTTGTTGGCATTTAATGAAATTTAAAGTATTTGCTTCTACTTGCAGGTAGGAATCAATGATCCGTTGTTGTGTCAGTTTTCCAGCAAGATGGGATTAAATTCACCCCTAAAAGCAGTTTGAGCTACTTTTCTGACACGTTGTTTAATGTTGGGATAACTTGGAAGTATTAATTTGGGTTGCCAACCTGCCTCCCCATTGGGATACAAAATTGAATAGGTCACTGGATCTAAAGTGGTACTTATTATATTGATGTTAATGAAAGGTTGCTCTTCATTTCTTGGATATATTCTAATATCCCTTTGAAAAGGTGGTTCACCCTCATCATTTTGAAAGACCATTGCAACCTCATTAGCTGTTGGTAAGTTATAACGTCTTTTATCAGAATCTCTTTTAAGAACCATATCAACTTTTGGTCTAGACAACTGATTTTCTTGTGCATGAATATGTTGTTGTTGTTCAACTTGTGCTAGTTTTTATAAGCTTGACTATATAGATTTTTTTCCATAGTCTTATCAAGTTCATGAAAGACTGTGGGTAAGCATTTTGTATTTTCATGAAGCTGCATACATTGTTCAGCTTTGTTTGTATCTAGTACATATAGTTGAGCAAATTTTCTTTGCTCTCCTTCCTCAGGGTGTAAATGTGAAGTATGGTGGTAAATTTGGCCTTGAACTTTAAAGCAGTAAGGGCCATGTCCTTCAACATTTCCAGCTAATGTTGCACCCATAGATGCAAAAGAAATTATAAGATCATATTTTTTGTTTAAAATTTTTGTAATTTGGGAAAGTTGGGTCACTCATATTTTGTAGATATGTTGGGAATTCTGCTTTTTCGGGAAGTTTAACTTTTCCCTTTTTTGACAACAACTAATGAACTTACCATCTCTTGGTCTTTTATTAACAAAATGATAAGCCCCACAAAATTGACAAACCACATTTAACATACCACAATTGTGAGGTTCAACATTTAGATCTGTAAATAATGTATTTTTCTGTGAATCCAGATGAACATTAGAATCAATATCTACATTATTACCATTACCATATTCCTCACATGTTTGTGGCACAATATTTTTTATTTTCCTATCTCTCTTACATGGACTTTGGGGAGAAACCATGTGTTGTTTCTTGGCCATTCGTTGACAGTCTTGTTCTCGTAGTTTTTTCATACTGTCCTCCGATTGTTTCTGTCGCCATATTATCATATTGTCACTGGCCAGACGTTGTTTATACAGGTTGCTGGTTTCTGGTTTCTCATCCATAGTAATCTGTAATTATAAATATGAATGTTTATTTGCAACCTAACATGAAAATGAGCCTTTTGTATGTGTAGTAATCATTTCATGTAGCTTATCTCTTCACCTGGCTTTTCCACTGTTGCCAATGCAGTGTGTCTTTTATTATAAATTCTCTCATGCTCTTCTTCTTTTAGTCTTTTCTTGGTGTCCTCTGACTGTTTATCTCTCCATCTTCATTGATGTTCCCTGCCAGTACGTTGTTTGGCTTCGTTCCTGGTTTCAGTCTTTTCAGCCATTGTAATCTGCAATGAGAAATGTAAATCTGTATATGTAAACTACAGATTATAAATCTGCGAGTTTCAATCCTGCAAGGTGCTTTAGGGAAAGCGCTATGGACACCGGATTCCAAGCTCAAAGAAGAAGGGGGTGAGGAAAGGAACACAGGGTAGTTTGGGACAAGAGACACGGGTGAGGTGAGAAAGATGGCAGTGATTTTTGCATTTTTTTAAATTAGTGCTGTTAAAATAAATAATATCTGTACTTATGAGTTTATGGTGTAGGCAAATGAAATATGCTGTACCTGCTAGTTATAAGGAATGTCTCTTTCCAGAAACCATCACTGCAGCAATCTTCTGTGTCCCAGTTATTTTGACAGACACCTGTAAAGTATGAAAGAAGATTATAAGTATACTAATATATATTATAAGGATACATATATCATTATTTTTATTGTAATTAATCACTGTCTAAATTAATGATTACTAAGGCCCTCATTCTATTATCGGCCGTAAATCGGCCGCAAAGCTGCGATTCCTTGCGGGGGTCCCGTTACCTTGCAATTCAATTATACGGCGCCGCAAGGCTATCCCCTTACGGCCGGCCGTATATCTTGCAACCGGCCGTAAGCTCAGAAATCTTTAAATGCAAAAATAAATTCAAGACGGCACTGTAAAGCTCTGTAAATGCTAGGGATCATAATGGGGGACATGAGGATTAACAGCAACCCCCTCTCAAGCTTGCACATCAACCCAAATCCGAGATTACATTAACTGTTTATTTTCCGGCCGCAGCGTGGGCGGGTCTGAGGTGCTCAAAGCCCTCTGGACTTTTTACATGGATATGTGACATAAATTAAAAAAAAAATTATTTACGGATTTGAGTGTAGGGGAATGTTGTGCTATTAATGCTAACACCTACAATCACTTTATAGTCTCCTCAGAGTGCAGGATGGCTTTATTATGGCTTTATAATGTGCTTAAATGTGTGCCTGCGGGACCTTTTTGCTGCAAGTAAGCTGCGGCTCGGTTTTAGCCTTGCAAAGAGGGTTCCCGGAGCAATTGAATAGCAACCAGGATTTTCTTGCGGCCGAATCTCTTGCGGCCATTTAAGATCAAAGGCTTTCCCCAGGCGCGTGCGGCCGCAAGGGATAGCAAGGCGCCGGCCGCAAGCCTGCCGGAATCCCCGGCCGGAAGGGAATAGAATAGGCAAATAGCTTGCGGCCGGTCCTTGCGGCCCCGCATCTCCTACGGCCGATAATAGAATGAGGCCCTAAGTGTTTACCTAATCTTTCTATGTATGTAGAAGAAATCATAGAGAGTTAAGTAGGCATTTCTGTCAAGTACATGATCCTAAAATGTAGTATTTTACATTTTTGGCTAATTGTAATTAAATCATTTATTGATTTTACAATGAATAATATTTTAACATCACCATAGGCGCTCATCCTTATTACCCCGTAGCAATTAGGCAGGAAGCGCCAAAGGCGCTCACTGCGCTGGTGCGACACCCTTAGCACTTTGACGAAATCGCATTAAAAAAATACGGCCCGTAACACTTCCAAAAGGAAACCGCGAATTAGAGAAAAAAAAATACGAGATGCAAAAAAATACGAACTTAACGGCCAAACTGCGCACACCGAAAACCCCGAAAAACACAAGGGGGGACACCCAGGACATCTGGAAGTGAGATTACACCTCAATTTAAGTCCAATTTCAGGAGTTTAGGCACTCCGAAATCCCCTAAGCGAGGGAAAAAATGGCCGCCAAAAAAAACCCAAAATGAGGCTACACCTGCAATACACAGCCAGGCACATACACCTTTTACACAACACCATACGGGCTACAAAACACACTATTAGGAAGGACGCAAACTCGTCCACACCCGCGTACCACATACACACTCGCCGCCATTTTACAACACTAACTTACAAAATGCGGAACTACACAGCTACATAAATGGTTTCCCCTCGCGCACGCAGCCTATTTACACTACACAGTTCACACATTGCTGACAATCACACCTCAGCTCACCAACACTGAAAATCTACATTGTATGCTGCAGGAACATCAAAACAGATTGTTACCTCTTCAGCATATTGGTTGCTGCATATATTCATTACAAATAGGTAAAGTATATTAATTTATGAGTTCAGTAATTAATTAATTATAATTACAAAAATACATATACAGAAAAAATTACAAAACACCACACGACAGTATCGCAATAAATGTCAAAGCCTTTCACTGGACGCCTCACAAGGAGTGCCAAGGGTGCTCAGAGGAGCAAAACTACACCAGGGGAGAGCCTCGCAATGAGCGCCAAAAGCCGATAAGCATGGACCTTGTAATCAGCGCCAAAGGGCCCCTGACAACCAAAAATACACCAACCCAGAGGCGCTCAGCATGAGGCTTGCAATGAGCTCCAAAGGTACTCACACAACCAAAACACTTACTTTGTGTGCCAAACAGCATTCCCTGACATACAATTCTATTGCTGTCATTTTTTGACGGGCAAGTCACTACTATAATATAACATACTGTAAAGCATCCTTCTAATTTGGTGTGTTTTACATCATGACCATGTGTGAGTCTGTTAATGAACAGTCAGTATCAACAAATTGTGTGAAATAGAGAGACAGCTGCAAATTGTGAATTCATATTTTAATAATGACTATATGTTATACAATACAAATATAGCTCATTGCAGCCTAAGTCCTACGGGCCTCGCGATGAGCGCCGAAGGCGCTCATTGCATCCTAAGTCCTACGGGCCTCGCGATGAGCGCCAAAGGCGCTCATTGCATCCTAAGTCCTACGGACCTCGCGATGAGCATCTGTGGTGGTCATTGCAGCCTAAGTACAACGGGCAGTGCAGTGAGCGCCTGTGGCGCTCATCGCGAGCCCTACACTTTATTTCCTGTCTTTTAGCCAGTTGTCAATCCATGAGCTATATTTACTGCAATTCATGTATGTCTTAGTTTTACAGAATAGCTTGCCATGTGGCACTACACTCTCTGTAGTGAATTGCCTCAGTCCAATTTCCTACTTACCTTCTCACAAAAACAAATTAGATTTGTTTGGCATGACCCAACCCTCATAAATCAGTGTTGACTTCGACTTAGTACCATATTTACATGGATGAATTCCTGTATACTATGCCTTATTATCCAGTCTAAAAGCTTCTCCTTTACAGAAACGAGTCTGAAAGATCTGTAGTTCCCTGGATTTCCTCTTGCTTAAATAAAGGGATCAAACTTGCTATTCTACAGTCATCTGGTACCAAGCCTGTAGTGAGTGAATCTTGAAAAATTAGATAAAATGTTTTGGCTACTACATAAGTCAGTTCCCTGGTGCTTTTTTAACATTTATTTTTTCCAGCCTCTTTTGGATTTCTCCCTGCATTAACCAATTATGTGGCAAAGGTTGCACAGCCCCATTTTGTTGCAGTGTTGCTAATAACTGATACCTCCCTAGTGAGACAAGTGCCAAAGTGTCCATGTTTTTTTTTTCTGTTTGCCTTCTTCTGATCAATTAACATTTGTTCAACCTTAATTACTATTTAACTATGAGCCCTATTCAACTTTTCTATACTGCAAATCGCACAGGGCCTCATTCAATTGCAATTTGACCAATTAATTAGGGCTCTATATAAGCACATGACATTTTTTTTTACACAAGTTTTTAGTTAGTGAATGCCTTGTTTTTGGATATAAGTTCACTAACTAAAAACTTCTGTAAAAAATATGCTATGTACATGCCCTTACCGCCTTATTAAATTGCGATTCGGCCAATAAAAGGCAGAATCGCAAAAGGCATAAAAATACCTTTGCAACTGTTTCCCCCTCCCTGATCACTACGATCTACCCCTACCCCATTTAAAAACTATCCTCCTACCTGATCATCCCCATCTACATAACCATGGGGGTCCATTAAGACCCCATGCCAACTAAACCAGTGTTCCTCAACTCCAGTTCTCAGGGGTCATGAACAGTTCCCATTTTAGTTAAGCTAATCAGAGGCTCCGCAGGTGGTTAAACAGAATTGCTGAGCCTGTGATAAACTCACCTGTGCTCAAGCAGAGATAGAACCTAAAATGTGAACTGTTGGTGTCCCCTGAGGATTGGAGTTAAGGAAGACTGAACTAACCTGTTAGCTCTGTGCAACGGGAATCCTTAAAGGGCCCCCCTTGCACCTATATGTTAATTCTTGCTGCAGAGGTCTCAACTGGACCCTCCTGGCACTGAAACTTAACCCCAATACTGCGGAGGTCCATCAAGGACCCCCACAGCACCTACATAGATAACTCTTGCCACGGGGGGTCCAATTACACTCCTCAGCTTTTAAACATTTAACCCCATATACCATTTTAAATTACCCCAGGAAAAACTAAAAAATTAATATAAATCTATATTACTAAAAATAAAAAACTAACTTTAGCAAAAATAATTAAAAAATTACAATCAAAATAAAAAAGAATTACAATTAAAATAATAAATTAAGTAATTTAATATTAAATAAAAATAATACATTCATAATAAAATAAAAAATTACATCATGTAAAATAAAATTAATTAATAATACTTACCTAGGCCTCAGGATCATCCAGCAATGATCATTGACGCCTTGATCCTTAATCTTCTGCCCTGGACTGACCTGGACTGCCCTATCAATTTTGAATGATTTCGGCCAATCAGATTGCTTAGATTTAGGGATCTAAAACCTGAGCAATCTGATTGGTTCAAATCATTCAAAATTGATATTGACCAGGGTGACAACCAAAAAACCCATTCTGATGTTTGACATCTATTTTTTAGCCAATCAAAACACTCAAAAACCCAATTTAAGCCACAGAAAGCGCTAAATGCCATTTGCTGGGGAGCTCCTCTCTATTTTTTTTAGAGCGGCACATTTTTTTACGGAGGATCGTTTCCTGGCCCAGAAGATGAGGAGCATGAGCTTCAATCAAGACTGAAGAGAAGCAGAAACTCTTCAATCAAGTTGGATAGCCCACCTAGTACATGGCAGAAGATTGAGAGCCATGGCTTTAGATTATCATGAGGCCTAGGTAAGTATTAGTAATTCATTTTATTTTACAGGTTATATATATATATTTTTTGTATTTGTTTAGTTGTTTTTATTTAGATATTATTTTGTATTATTTAGGAAAAAAAATGTTTTTTATTTTATTTCATTTATAGTAATTACATAGTAATTGAGGTTGAAAAAAAACTTTTAGTCCATCAGGTTCAACCTTTTTAGATCTCCTGTGATCTGTAATATGCAGATTAATTGTTAATTGATCTAGAGGTAGGCAAACAGAAAAGACCCCAGTGAAACTTTGCTTCTCAAAAGGGGAATTCCTTCCTGTCCCCAGATACTGGCGATCGGATTCCTCACTGGATCTTACTGAGAAGAACACTTTTCTTTCTTTAAGGTGAAATATTTTTACTTTTAACCTCAAAGGATGCTCTTGTTATTTGAATACCTCTTGGCACATAGAAGTTAACTTGACAAAGCATTGTATTGATCCTGGATATATTTATATAAGGTAATCCCCATAAACATTTCCTTATCCAATATACATTCTGTGTAATAATCATATACCCTCTAATAAAATAGTGATTAATATGTAGTCAATATTGGTACTATCTAATATAGATAATGGTCCTAGCGTAGGAAAATGTCAATCATAAACATTCTCAAAAAAAATTAAAAAATATATTTATATCAATATTTACATTTTTAAGTTACAAAAGATATTCATTTGTATAAAACATATATTTAAAATAGTTTTATACTATTATCCTATATAACAAAAACGTGTTAGATACTTAATGTAATTCATTTAGTTCATTATAACAGAGCATAGGCACCATATAAGGGAAAGAAAAAAAATAATAATGGGCAGATTAAACTGTGGCCCTAGTTTAACTAGTTTGTAGTGCAAAATACCTGGACCCACTCACAACCTGTCCTCTAAGAGTTGTGACTCTGAATTAATCTGACTTTACCAGTCTAAGACTTAATCCCTCAAAAATCCTCTAATTGGTGTGCCTCTGAATTTATCTAACCTTACCAGTCTAAGACTAAATCCCTCAGTGCCTTCTGGACATAACCATATAGTAGTCTTCAATTGTCTGCATTCTGTTGCAAGTTGTCAGTGCGTTGATCCTAGGACCACATCTGGGTTTCCAATACCGGATCACTGGACTGCTACTGACATCATCACTGTGAGGCTGGATGGTCTGACACGCACGGGTTTTGCCTCTCCTGCTTCTTCCTGAGACCTGATTTGTTGGTGTGGTCTATTGAGCTTTAAATAAGGTGAGTGCCAATTTAGGTAATTGAAGTTGAAGTTAATTCAGTTAAAAAACTCTTGACACAAAAAGTTAACTTGACAAAGCCTTATATTAACCCTGGATATATTTATATAAGGTAATCATATCCCCTCTTAGATTCCTTTTTTTCTAGAGAAAATAAGTTTCATTTGGTTAGTCTTTCTTCATAGCCTAGCCCCTCCAACCCCCTTATTAGTTTTGTTGCCCTTCTCCGTACTTGTTCAAACTCTAAAATGTTCTTTTAATGAAGTGGTGCCAAAAATTGTACTCCATATTCCAAATGAGGGCATACTAGGGATTTGTATAGTGGCAGAATTATATTTGCTTCCCTCGCTTCTATACCCTTCTTAATACATGTTAATATTGTACTTGCCTTTGCAGATGCTGCTTGGCTTTGAGCACTGTTACCTAGCTGGTTGCCGACAAGCACTCCCAAATCCATTTCAAAATCTGATACCCCAAGATTTGCTCTATTAAGATTATACATTGCATGGCTATTTTTCCTTCCTAAATGCATACATTTACATTTGTTTGTATTAAATCTCATCTGCCATTTAATCGCACATTTCTCTAATTTATGCAAATCCCTTTGGAGGGAAAGTACATCATTATCTGATTGAATTACCTTGCACAACTTAGTGTCATCAGAAAAAAATGGAGACAATACTTTCCAATGCTACTTCTAAGTCATTAATAAATATGTTAAAAAGGAGAGAACCTAATACTGAACCCTGAAGAATTGAAATGATTTTGACAACCACAGGGATTTTCATCCGCAGATCATTTGCTAAAAGACACTAATTGAATAGCAAACTAGTTTACAGGCTACATTACGGGCTCCAGTAACCAACAATTGCTCAATTGAATAAGGCCCATATTCTTGCATACTATCCCTTATTATCCCTTCTACAAACTTTCGCACTACAGAAGTGAGGCTTACAGGTCTATAATTTCCTGGCATTAGATTTTAATTTTCAGGTTTTGTAATTTTCTGTTTTTTAATTTTTTCTCATTTAGATTTTTTATTCATTAGTTTACTGGGTGGGGGTTACTAGTATAGTGTAGTGGTTTACTTAAAGTGCCATGGGGTCCTATCATTTTTAGTGTTTTTTTTATTCATCTAGAATTATTATTTTTTATTTGTTTATTAGGGGGATAATTAGAATAGTGTAGTGTAGTGTTTTAACTTAGAGTTTAAAGGTGGTCTTGGCGACCATCATGTCACTTAGTGGGCTATTTGTTTTTACATGAGGGTCTGTATAGATCTTATTGTATCTTCTAAATTAATACTTGTCCCATAGGGGTCTGTATAAGGACCTGTGACGCGGGAAGGGTTATTATGTAAATACATTTAATTTGGTTAGTCTTTCTTTATAACTTAGCCCATCCATTTACTTTATTAGCTTTGTTGCCCTTCTCTGTACTTTTTCCAGCTCTAAAATGTCCTTTTTATGTAGTGGTGCCCAAAATTGTACTCCATATTCTAAATGAGGGTGTACTAGGGATTTGGAGAATTATATTTGTTTCCCTTGCTTCTATACCCTTCTTAATACATGCTAATATTTCACTTTCCTTTGCAGATGCTGCTTGGCAATGAGCACTGTTACTTAGGCGGTTGTCCACAAGTACTCCCAAATCCCAAATAGATTTGCTCCATTAAGACTATTTTTTCTTCCCAGATGCATAACGTTACATTTATTCATATTAAATCTCATCTGCCACTTAGATGCCCATTTCTCTAATTTATGCGAATCCCTTTGGAGGGAAAGTACATAATTTTTTGATTTTATTATCTTGCACAACTTTGTGTTATCAGCAAAAATGGAGACACCACACTCCAATCCCACTTCCAAGCCATTAATAAATATGTTAAAAAGGAAGGGACCGAATACTGAACCCTGAGGAACCCCACTTACCACATTAGTCCAATCCAAGTATGTTCCATTTACCACAACCCCCTGTCTTTTAGCCAGCTCTCAATCCATAAGCAAATATTTATGGCAATTCATGTATCCCTTAGTTTGCTCAATAGTCTCCTATGTGGCACTGTATCAAAAGCCTTTGTAAAATCCAATCCACTGAGTTGCCTTGATCCAAGTTCCTACTAACCTCCTCATAGAAACTAATTAGGTTTGTTTGACATGACCTATCCTTCATAAATTCATGTTGGCTCCTACTTATAATCCTGTTTAAATAGACCTATTCTTGTATATTATTCCTTTTTAACCCCTCTAAAAGCTTCCCAGCTACCAAAGTGAGACTCACTGATCTATAATTCCCCAGATTTGCTCTTCATCCCTTCTTAAATATAGGTATCACCTCTGCCTTTCTCCAATCATCTGGTAGAGACCCTGTGTTGAGTGAATCTTGAAAAAATAGATATAATGGTTTTGCTATTACAGAGCCAAGTTCCCTCAGTACCCTTGGATGTATTTCATCATGACCCAGGGCTTTATTAACATTTATTTTTTCCAACCTCTTTTGGATTTCTTCCTGCGTTAACCAGTTATTTGGTGAAGGCAGTGTAGCCCCACCCAATGTGTTGCAGTGACCCACCCACTGGTACCTCCCTTGTGTATACCGAAGAAAAGAACCTAGTTAGCTCATCTACCTTTTCCTGGTCACTAATTATCAGACAGCCTGTGTCACATTGTAATGTTCCTGGCCTTCTTCCCATTAATATATTTTAAAAATATTTTAGGGTTAGTCTTACTCTCCTTTGCAACTAACTTTTCATTTTCGATTTTAGCCAGTCTTTTTTTTGCAAGCCTTGTTGATTTCCTTGTACTTACGTAAAGCAGTCTCTGTCCCCTCTTGTTTGCATAATTCAAATGCTTGTTTTTTACTCCTCATCTTCTTCTTTAAATCATTGTTAAGCCACATGGGTTGTGATTTACTCCTTCTACTTTATTTCCACATGGTATATGGTTAAATATTTAGGGCCTGCAATGGTCCCGATTGGGACCCTGGAATATCAGGGTGTTAATGTTAGGTGCCACGGGGGTACTTATAGTACCCCCACAGAAGGAGTTAACTCATTAGATGGTGCAGGTCATTTAAGGACCTGCAGCAGGGTTTAAATAGATGGTGACTGGATTTGGGAAGAGAAAGAGAGTGCTGAGTCCAGAGTATCACCAAGGTAGCAGATTTGTAGCGTACATGCCAGGTAGCAGTTGATGAACTGGTGAGGCAATAGTGGGTGGGTTTATAAAGAGCACCTCCTTTGATGTGTTTATTTTTAGGTTGCAGGAGGTTGTCCACAAGGAGATGTTGGATAGACAGGTAGTGATACGAGATAGTAAAGAGGGAAATAACGGAAACCCATGACAACTTATTAGTTTGACAAAAGAAGCAGGATTGAGAAAAGCAAAAGACCAAAACAGAGTTTGAGCTACCCAAAAAGTGAATGGTAATGCTGATTATATGGAACACAAATGTATAACACTAAAGGAGTGATTAGATTGACAAGATTGGAACCAGGAAAGTGCAGTGTCACAGAGGACAAGGAAGCTGAGAGTCTGGAGAAGACGTGAGTGGTCAACTGTGTTGGCCACTCTGTCTGTCTCTGTTTATTTACATATGTGTAAACAGTGTGTATTGCATTTCCTTTGAACAATTTTCAGGTTTTCTCTTGTGTTCATAAAAAATGTTTTAGTCCGGTAAAGTATTGTTAAAAAAAGATTTTAAAATGTAGTTGACCACATTTTAATATATGTTATATATGTATACTTATTATTTACATAAATCATGCCTTTAGTTAAACTATCATTTCTTTTAACAATAGCTATACTTTAAGTTTTGTTTTTCAATGTTTAACTATTAGCCATTTCTTGATCAAAAGATTGTTGGAGATCACCAGATCAGTATTCTGGTATACAAAGCATGCACACTTTTGTTTAAAAAAAATAATCTTTTTAACTTTGCATACTTTCCTAACTGAGAAAACTTTCACATCCTTCCTGACCCATGCTATTATTTATTATCTGTTATTCTTGCCTAGGTTTCTGTCTGCCATTCTCTTTAGATTGTAACTTTGCAAGTTTTAAATCTTGTATGATGCTTTGCAAAAAAAACACAATTCTTTTCACTCTACATAAGATTTTAAGCTCAAAGACAAGGCTTTCCACTCTTTTATCATGTGTATAAAATTGTGTTTTGCTATGTGCTTAACCCCTGTATTGCACTACAGAATAAGCAGACAAGTTATAAATAAATGGTCATAATAATAAATTGACATGGAGCACGATAAGTTCATGAATTTAAAAGAGCACAATACATGAGTTTATAGGAAATTCACAGAGCATATCCACCTGTAAATTTAATTGGCAGATAAGTAGGACACATACGTATGACACATATATCTATATTATTGCTAATTGGTTTACAGCTGTATGGCCCAAGATCAATTAATCATTTCAGTCAATTGTTTTCTGTTTTGTGAGCTACATTTGGAAGGGGAAAAAACACATAATCCATTATAACTACTCTCTTTTAGATGCAAAAAAAGAAATACATGCTTTTGATGTCCCTTTAAATGAGCAGTATTCACTCTGTACTATTTTAAGGGTAGAAAATCATGATGGAAAGTTGTTTGTTTTTAAATTGTTTTTAAATTTATTTATTACATGTATAGTTCCTGAAGCGACCCCACAAGAATCTGCATATGTGATAAAGTTTAGGCTGGTACTGTCATATCTTACCTTTTTCATTTCTATTCTAAGCACTTCATGCAGGTGTGTGGTGCAGTGACTTTTCCGAACTTTAGGTTCAAGGTTTGAATCTTCTTTCTGACCCTTTTATTATTACATTTTATTCAGTTTAAATAATTATTTAAAAATCATCACAACTCCACTGTTTGTCTTATATCTCTCCTTCAGTACTTATATATTTGCAGCCTTATTAAATTGTGATTCAGCAAATTTAAAAAGGGTTCTCTTTAAGCACATAGCATATTTTTTTACAGAAGTTTTTAGTTAGTGAAGACCTTGCTTTTGGATAGAAGTTCACTAACTAAAAACTTCTGTGAAAAAAATATGCTGTGTGCTTATATAGAGCCCTTTTAAATTTGCTGAATCACAATTTAATAAGGCTGTTAATGTGTATTCAATAAAATACCCTATTTATATAAAATTACAGAGGCATAACTACATTTATAATACACTGTGGGCAAGTCAGTTATGTTCAGTAATGAGTTTTTCAAAAAACAAAATGTCCCGTAAATGTCAAACACAAATTAAAGCTCATTGGTTTACAAGAACTCAGTCTTCTGAGAAAGTAGAATGGAGAATCAGTTGAAGAAAGATAATGAATGCCTGCGGTAAATAACATTTTGATGTGTTTATTTTTTTACTTTTTAAACCAATTACTTTCTATTATTCAGTGACATATATATATGAAACGTGCTTAAATGTACACATATAATGTAAAAGAAAAGAAAAAATACTGTTTTAGGGGCAGAGAGAAGAATGGGACCATGGACCCCAACTTCATGGCTACACTCACCACTAGGCTAATGCCTCACATGCAAGAACCACACATTTAACATAAAACTAATTATTAGCAATGTAACATTGTTCTACAACCTGTGCATATGATTCTGATTAGTGCCATAGGCTGGTGCAGCTCATGCCAGAACAGGGCATGGTAGAAATGGCCTTAAACCACTAACTTCAAAAGGAAAGTACTTTTTCCACATGGGTCAAACATGTATGAAATATGTAAAGTTATGTTTCGCAAAATAGTTTCAGTAATACTAGAACAGTAAGAATGCCAAATGTCAGATTGTGTTGGATACTCATTCAAGACCCTTAGCTGTTTAATATGATTGCACAATACGTTTTCAGGGTAGTTATTTTTTTTTGAGACCAGAGAGATAAAAAAAAACTATAAAAATGTATGATTTTCTACAAAGCATTATAATTTCTGAAATGTACAGTTTCTGAAATGTAAAGTACAGTTTATGTAGAACATTAGGCACATCTTGCCTGCCCCTCTGATCTCCAACAAGCTTGTTGTTTCAATTACCTAATCTATCCATCTCCGCCACTGCTGTCCCCTTCTTTGTGTGCCTTCAATCTTTCCCAGCATCAGAGTCTTGTCTATGGAATCCTATCTTCTCTTGGTATGGCTAAAATATTTGAGCTTTATCCTTACGTTCAAATCTTCCAGTAAACAGTTTGACTAAATTTCCTGTAGTATTGATTGTTTGAGTTTTTTTTGCAGTCTAAGGAACTCTAAACAGTTTTCTCCAGCACCACAATTCAAAGGCATAAATTTTACAGCACTCAGCCATCTTATGGTCCAGCTCTCCCATCCATATGTTACTACTGGGAATACCATAGTTCTAACTCTGTGGACATCTGTTGATAGTGTATTATTTTAACTTTTTAATAGCTTGTTCAGACTTGCTATAGACTTCCTACCCAGAAGGAAGTCTTTCATGGCCACAGTCACCATCTGCACAAATCTGTAATTTCCTCCACTTCTTTGGACTGCTGTTTTCCCTGATCTTATTTAACGCTGAGGCCAACTTTTGCACTTTCTTCTCTCACCCTCATTAAAAGGCCCTTAAATTGCTCCTCACTTTCAGCTATCAGATCAGTATCATCTGCATATCTGAGGTTGGAGAATTTTCTCCCAACAATATTAATTACAGCTTTAGAATATATATAGAACACCAATAAAAAAAGTAAACTAATGCAGTATACAACCACCTTGCAAATTCTCTATACATGGTAGGAACCTATAGTAGTAAACAAAAAAAGCCCAAAACACAGATCAGATCTGTAAAATTAATTATATGCCCCTCTCACCTAATAAATTCAGAGACTCCCTTTAGTCCAGGCAGTAGACACCCCAATAGCCTGTTGAGGGCCAAGGTGCTATGCACTAGTAGTAGCTATGCCTCTGCATTAAACCTGCTTAGATATTCTTCTGAAAGAGGGTAACCTTATATTAAGTTTTGGACAACAACTGACGAATAAAATATATTTATTACAAGAGTATGTATTATACAGTTTTAAAACCAGCTGCTGTTATACCTTAAGTGTCAGGCAAATGAGAAACATAATACAGAATTTGTGTTTTTGTACCTAGCACAGTGAGTTCATTACATTGTATATTTTCCAATAGTCAAGAAAATGCAAGAATACTCATTATTTTTATGGTTCTGCTCTTGCAACCTAACCTCTCACATTTCATTTTTTAGAGATCTTGTTTAACTGGAACTAAACCACTTACCAACATTAAAGGCATATCGAAGTTTCCTGGATAAATACATTTCTGCAACTCTTAAGCAAAAAGCATCCTTGATATATGCAGCACATTTCATAAAACATTTATTTTTTATTAATATCTAAAAAAAACTCCCTATGAATATGTTGACACCCCAGGGGTGTCTACAGAGGCACCTGCCCCCTTCCCAATCAGCGTGGAGTATTTCGGGACACATTTTAACCCATTATTCAACTGTTTTGTCTTCCTCAGCCAATAGGACTGATGTCAGCCCCAAAGTCTCTGCTGGGATGTGACCCGCTCGGCTGCTTCCTGTGTCTGCAGTAGTGCTGGACCCCACCTCCAACCAGAGATCAGCACAGACAGAGCTGCTGTGTGTGAGACTTGCAGTTGTCACCAGAGTGAGTGAGGTAGAGAGAAAACATGCAGCAGTAGTTGATGAAGAGAATGGACAACCCGCAGGGGTGGTAATGATACAAGTAGGCTTGGCTGCTGTTTAGCTCTGCTGAACAGAGAGAGGAAGGAATTAAAACCAGCAGCAATAGCTTATGTAGGGAATGGACCGCTTGCACGGGTGATGATCAAAAGTAAATGTGCTGCACAGAGAGACTCTTATATGAAAATACATAGGACCTTCTAACATGGTGCCACACTACATATCCCAGGCTGCTTTACAGTACAAACAGGAACCTCAGAGTTTGATACAAATGTTTCAGCTGCCTGTGCTTCCTCCTGATTTGCCAAAACACATTTTGGATTTTATGTTAATTTAGCCAGGGCTTGGAAGGGGGGTTTACTCTGATTTTAATTTTTTAATCGTTTTTTTTTTTCATTTTTCAATCGTCAGGACTTACAAGACAAGCTAACTTTAAAATGTTTATTTTGGTATTTTTTCATGCAAAACAATGTTTGCATACACTACTGATTCTCCTCTATCATATGCATTCATAATCCAGGGAATTTAGGTGTGCCTTTAACCTCACTAATTAATAAAAAGCCTTTGTCTGCCACTAGGTGCAATTTTAAACCATTTCCACTCAGCTAATATAAAGTCGCTACATTCATGTTTTTCAGCAATAACTATGAAAAGAAAAAATCCCTCTCACTACATCTAAAAATACCCACTGAGTCAGTTTTCCCATATAATTATTCAGTGAACAGATGTGCCATTGCAGCTATGGATTCTGAGTTTTGTTGTTGTTTAGTCGTTCAGTCGTGTCTGACCACTGCACTACAGGCACATTTGTCAGCTACTGCCACTCTGAGCTCCATCAAGCTCATGTTCATTGCTTTAATGTGCTCATCTATCAATCTCCACCTCTGCCTCCCCCTTTTTCGAGTGCCTTCAATCTTTCCCAGCATGAGAGTCTTCTCTAGGGAATCCTGTCTCCTCATGCTATGGCCAAAATATTTGAGCTTCAGCCTCATGATCATTCTTCCTAGTGAACAGTTTGTCTTGATTTCATGTATTACTGATTTATTGGATCTTCATGCAGTCCAAAGGACTCTAAATAGTTTTCTCCAACAACACAAATCAAAGGCGTCAATTCTCCGGAGCGCAGACTTCTTTATGGTCCAGCTCTCACATCCAAGGGTGTAGGAAATGGGTGCGACGAGGGGGACAAACCCCCCCAGATTTTTTGAATGTTTGTATTTTTGTACTATATGCAGTATTTCCCCAGATTTTCTTTGGCTCCTACACCCATGCTCACATCTGTATGTTATTACTGGGAATACTATACCTTTTACTATGCAGACCTTTGTTGATAATGTGATATCTTTACTTTTTACTAGCATGTCTCCTGCCCAGTTAGTCTTATGTGTAGTACTCTCAGGCAGCTTGCAGAACTTAGCTTTGGATTAGGATACATTGGCAGAAAGGAACAGTAATAATACATATATAGTGGTGTACATAACTTGAATAATAATAATACACACTGACCTGGAAAAATACCAAAAAACAGTCAATATACACTTATTTTAACCGTTTAATTCATCATCCTTAGTTTCCTTTTTTGTGTTTTATACTTCAGTATTTAAATTAGATTATTATAGATTGTATTTGTATTATTGTTTTCACCATAGTACCATTGTTTTTAATTCTCAGCAATTATGTTTATTCATCCCATGATATGTTGAAAGATTATATCTCAGATTATATAAATGAAGGACAATTACCAGAATATGTTTTGTTGTGGCTTCATAAATATGAACAGATTTGTACACATAGCAATAATTAAGAAACCATTATTATTAAGACACTTTATTTGATCAATTCAACATTAATTTGAAAAAAAGGTTAAAGAGTAAGACAATTCACATGTTTACTTTAAGCTAGGTGAATAGAGGAATCGCTAAATCAAAAACAGAAGTTAATGAAACTATGAATATATTCAATGCAAACAAGTAATGTCTCTTGAATGCATTGTGTAGAGGTTATCAAATGGCCTCAGATTTGATAGCTGAATGCTTGAAATAGTAAATGCGCTCAACAATCTCCTATTCCAATATTAATTCTATATAGTGACTTTTATGTCTTAAGTTCAAAAATATAAAATTGTTGTTAATAGTTCAGCATGGTTTTTTAATCAACTTCACAGTTTTTATGTCATACAGCATTTTACATACAATGTGCCACAGGATAAATGAAATTCAGAATTCAATTATGAACTAATCTTAAACTCCTTTCATCTTAGCGCTTCTCAATGTACTTTCCCACACTAACTGCATTTTCCTTTACAATATGCAAGTACTCCCCCAATTGAGCTTCTTATTCTTCTACAGCAGCATGAATCAGTGGAAATTAATTTTATTGAAGTGCAAAGGGTAACAGGCTTTTAAATTGTACGCAGCTGGAAATTATGAAATGAAATTTTATTTGAACTGAACAGAAACAACGCCTTTGCTCAATACGTTCCCTTTTTCATGTCTTTTTCTATTATATAGCTGAATTGCAGTAAGTTTTTAGCTGACATTAAAAAAGTGTTAGTACCTAATACCATATACCAAAAAATGTATATGGCTTTTGCAGCAGAAGTGCTTTTGAGAAGGATATCTAAGCAATGACACCGCAGTTCCTTATATATGGATTAAATATAATTTTCTTCTCAGTAGGTGTCCTAAATCAGTGCTGAAGTAAGAACACAGACTTAATTGTGTTAGGATAGCTGGTATGAAAATCACCAATATGGGCATGGATAGCAGTTATACAGCTCTGATTAGTACAAGTCATTTGAATTTTAGGTTAATTCAAGAATAAACCTGCAGGAGTTTTGGACTTTATATTTTCTCTCTATGTGCGGCTGATTCAACGATAAACCTGCAGGAGATTTGGATTTTACATTTTGCCTCTAAGTACTTTTAGTGGGGTGTTTTTTAAGTACATTTTCTAGCTTTCACATTTTTTGTTTTGCACCAGTCTGTAGTTTTGTCACTTATGAACAGCATTGGACATAAATCTTAGCACTGTCAATGGTCAAGGTTTGCCCATCTCTACATGTGTACACTTTGGGCTGTATAAGCCTGGCACTACATTTGTGCGTGCGTGCTTTGAGATTTGAAAGCACAACACTGTATGTCATTGTTAACACAACTTGGACTATTTATGTAAGGCACAGTTATTCTGCCTTTGGACACCCATGATATGGATGTGTGTATGCTCCACTGGATGCTGTCTGCCCTTGGCATGTGTGCATGTGACTTGAGTGTTTGCCTGATGCAAGGATGGATGAGTTTGCCTCGATTGCCTGTGGCTCAAAAGAAATAGTCTCTTAGCATTATCTGCTTGTGGAATTGAGGCAAGCACCCACTCTTCTAGTGGTGTATTATAGCCTTATACCTTTATACACCGTTTACTTGTATCTCTGTCCACTTGTGCCTCTGTGTCCTGTTCGTGTTGCTCTCTTTGTCAATCTGATTGGTGTTTGCCATTTTGCACTTAGCGTACCAGTCTGGCCTCTGTTTTAGCCACTTGTGCATCTTTGGTCATTGTCTGTTGCTGGCTCATGTGTGCCAGTGCTCTTTTCTGTTTTTGTGATTTTTATGTACCTGTCTGCATCTATTTCCATTTTACAAGAATAAAAATTAACCTAACAGGTTTTAATCCTATTAGTACACACAACTACCTGTGCAAATGACCTTTCAGATGGGCTCAGATGCCACATGGGACTGTTTTCTTTCTCCCCATGAAATTCTATTGATAGCTAACCTGAATTTCCAAGACATATCTTGTTTCTCCCTACTGGTTAAATGTTCTGTGGAATTAAAATAAGCTTCTCTGTTGATAGTTACTGTGGTCGTATCATTCTGTTACATTACTGGAGGTTCTAGTCTTGTTGGTACTCTATGACTGGAATATGCCATCCACCACTCTGATATAGAGTGTAGAATATATCATTATTACAAACTCGCTACAAGCTGGACTACTAAACATTTGTATCCTTCCCGCATGCAGAAATGATAGGGAAATAAAGAAGACAAAAAAATAGAACTAATGTTGCACTTTAGACTTATCAAAGAATCATTTTTACACTTTATTTTCCTTAATTGCAGAAGCAGATATGTGTGCTTTCACCTACACACCTATAGTGGCGTTTGTAACAGACATACACTGTTTATTAGTGAGAGATGTAAAGCCACATGATCAGATTAACACCCAACATTTACCTACACATTTTTCTCTAGAATAAGTTAGTACTAAGCTAGATTGTAAGTTTTCATGTAAGACACTATACACATGAAATGAACGTGAGACCTCACAGTGCAATTACAACCTGTTAAAGGCTCTTTAACCCATTTTGGTATACATCTGTTTACACGGGGTAAAATGCTTAAAATAATCTTTATTATCTTACATAATGACAGCGGTGCAGATAAAAACAGCTTTAAAAACACTTTAAAACTAAAAGGTCACACTTCTATGCCTCAAAGGAATCTTAATAGGTGCTGACCAAAGTACATCCGAAAATGAATTATATTTCCTTTGGGTTACTCAACACTTATTATAATTTCATGAGGCTACTGGGAATGAAAGGAACTTCACTTGCTAATATGATTAAGATATATACATCTTGTGTCGATGTGTGTTACTTTTCTACCAACAGGCTGGATAATATCGCCAACTAAGAAGCTCTATACACTTTTTTGACAAACAACAAATGGTGACCTTTCAGTTTTTAAAGCTGTCTTCCTCTGCACCGCTGTCATTATTTAAGACAATAACATTTATTTTAAGCATTTTTTCCCAAGTAATACCTGTGTATTGTCAAAGTGTTATGCACTTTTGCAAAATTGAAATTCTTGTAAGCTTAGATGATATCCATCTGTATAGACACACACAGGTTAGGTCCTTTAGTTCTTCCTCACTTTCAGCCATCAGAGTAGTATCATCAGTGTATCTGAGGTTGTTGATATTTCTTCCAGCAATATGGATTGCTGCTTTGGGTTCATTCAGCCTGTCTTTAGGCATGATGTACTCTGCATATAAGTTGAATAAATAAGGTGGCAATATACAACCTTGTCGCACTCGCACTTTACAATCTTGCACCATTCTGTTGTCCCATGTTTGGTACTGACCGTGACTTCTTGGTCAAGATACAGATTCTTTAGGAGGAGGATGACATTATTTGGTACTCCCATCTCTTTAAGAACATGCCAAATTTTTTTGTGATCATTAATAATATCTGTTAAACATAGGTAAATAATACAGAATGTAAGACTCTGACTTTGAAAACTTTTGAGAAGTTAAATTAGGTTTTTACTAAAACAGCAGATTGTGAGTATAAACACATCATGCTACAATATATTAGTTTGCAGGTTCTTGGAAGTTCATGCCTTTTGGCAAGAAAGGGAATAAATAAGCAAAATCAATTATATAATTAGAGAAAATAAGATAATCTGTTGTAACCTTTATTCTAAACATTGAAGGCCAAATATGTGACAAGAATGCGTCAATGTGTTAAACATCTAATTTAGAATTTAAATGTACTTTCTTTTCTAGTTCTGCAAATAAATACCAGATGTCATTACAGTTGTAGTTAGGTGTCATAGATGGCATCCGGAAAATTTGTTGAGAACAATTTACATGCCAGCAATATACCGCCCACTATTCACCGACATACAATTCACCAAAAAACGTTTAATCGACGCTACAGTCTATCGCTTAAGCAATTTGCCAAATCTGTAAAAATGTATCGACAGCAATTTTTTTTCTTAAATTCGAAAAAGGAAAAGCAAAGCTGTTCTATGATGGCCATTTGTTCTATAAGGATAAGCAAATTGAAAACAAAATATATTGGAAGTGCCAAAATTATACAAAAACAAGATGTGCGGCCAGAGTTACTACAGAGGACAACAACATAGTGAAAACACAATCACGGTGAAGATGCAGCACAAGTTGAGGCAGCACATGTTCTGGACACCATGCGAGGTTGTGCAGAAACAACAAACGATACTGTGCATCGTATAATTGCCAATATGTCTCAAGCTGCCAAGTGTTGCCACATTGAAGCGTACCATCAGGAACATCAGGAGAAGACAGTTTGATGGTCCAGTTCTCCCAGCACACAGAAGGGACATTGACTTTACTGATGAGTACAAAAGTACTTGCAATGGAGAAGTGTTTCTTAAGTATGACTCTGGACCTCAGGACAATAGGATGCTAATCTGTTCTACAACTAGGAATCTGCGGCTACTGATGCAAAGTGAGCATTGGTACGCTGATGGTACTTTAAAAAAAAGTTCCATTACTGTTTTTCCAGCTGTACACAATCCATGGGTTTAAGAATAACATATCCCTGCCATTGGTATACACCTTGTTGCCAAACAAGACAGAGGACACTTATGTCTCACTTCTAGAACAGATACAAATTTTGGAACCAGCATTGTCCCCACAATCCCTAATAATTGATTTTGAATTGGCCATGATGAATGCGTGCAGGCGAGTATTCCCTGGTGCTTCTCAACATGTTTTTTTATTTTTTCATTTCGCACATTCCATATACCGTTCAATTCAGAACAATGGCTTAAAGCAACGGTGCGAAACGGATGTCAATTTTGCTCTCACAAGAGATTTTTGGCAGCGATAGCATTTGTGCCCACTGCTAATGTTACAAATGTTTTTGAAACTCTAGGTGAGCAACATGTTTTTCCAGCAGAAGCACAAGAAGTGGTGGATTACTTTGAAGACACGTGGATAGGACGACCAACAAGACGTGAGGTTCGAAGAGCACCTAGGTTTGTGCATACCATCTGAAATGTACATCAACGTGTTCTTCAAGGACTGCCAAGAACAAATAACTCTGTGGAAAGCTGGCACAGAGGCTTGAAGAACAAGTTGTTGCATGTCATCCAAATATATGGAAGCTCATAACGTGCATAAAAAAAGAGCAGAGCCTGAATGAACTACGCATAGAACAGTACTTGAGTGGAGCTGATCAAGTCCAAAGAAAAAAAACAGAGATTGTGATGAAAGAATAATAAGGCTAGTGATTACCTACAATGAAGATGCAGACATTGTTGACTATTTAAGAGGCATTGCACATAACATTTCATACTAATGTATATACTGGACTTGCCCAACCCTGCCATTACACACATGTTAATGCACAGTGCTATGTTTATGACTGTGGTAGTTTGTATTCAATAAACCCTTTTTTGTTTAATGTCATGGAGTCCTCTCTATTCTATACATAATAATGTCATCCCCGCAGGCAATTTGTATTTGATACATTTATTTGTTACTTTTTACATTGGATAATTTTTAACTGTGCATTACGTATCTGTATTACAGTACGGTACTTCCACGCAAATGGCTTATTCGATGAATTGCTTACGCGATAAGCTTATTGGTGAATTGCTATTGCGGTAAATAGTCGGCGGTGAATTGCTGTCGGCCAATTGTTCTCGGTTCTCTTGGTTTGCTTATTACCAGATCCAAGACTCCTTATCCATTAATGGCGCACATACTTAATTGGACAAAATAATAGCGGCTGTTTTTAATTTTGTTTTTAAAGTAACATTTAGTATTTACATGTTAAAACGCCTTTACATTTTACACTATTTGCGTAACAAATTGCCTAGAGAATGCTAAAATGAGAGACCAGCAAAGAGAGTTGTTACAGTCAAAGGATACCCAAGGTGTATATTAGTATGCATAGCTGTTGTGTTCTAAGATCATGACAAAAAGTTTTTAGATCACAGTGTAAGATTCACTAGAGCAATAATATGCAGTGATCAATTCAAACACAAAGCAATGTATTAATGGTGCATATAAATATAGGCAAAGTTATTAGCAATAACTGAATAATAATACATGTAAAAAGCAACACAAAATGCTTTTTTCAGGATTTCAGATCTTCAACACAATAGCCAAAAGCATTCACAAAAACAAAGGGGCTAAAATGCTTCAGAGGTAGACTATCAAATCTATATAATTCAATAACTAATTGAGATCTTGGTAAAGGAACCTGTCTGTGACCTTTGACAATGTAAATCAGAGGAAAATGAGTAAAAAGAGTAATAGAAAAGTATGATATTGTAGGCACATTGCTGCAGATATATAAAATAACATAGGAAAGTTGTCTTCTTAATTTCACATGTGGAAATCTTTAAAGTAAATCCTTCCTTTTGTTCTTTCTCATTTTCAGTATGCAGCAAGTGTAATTGTAAGCTTAATACATGCCGTAATCCAGTACACTCCATGATTCACTATGTTACAACTTAAAGTAGAAAGTGTAAAACACATATTTAAATATTAAAAACTTTTGGCTATTGTTGACAATCTGGTTACAGATAAGACTGGTCTCTTGATGTGGGTCAGAACTGAGAAGTATTTACAGGAGTTTTCTTACAACACAGAAGCTGATGTAATTGTTGTAGGAATCCTTATGCATATCTAGACATCTGTTGAATAATGACAAAGTGGTTGTAACTTTCTTTGTATTTTGAATCCTCCTATGTGTCCTGTTTAAATTATATTTTTTTATATTTTTAAATGTGTGATGTTGTTTTTCCTATAAGAAACTTGGGTCCCTCTCTCTGAATGTGTACACATTTGCCCTGGACACATCCCCCCATTCTACTGACCTGAACACTTTTCTGGTTACACCTCATCAAATGACACCCCTCTGTCTCTGTTACTCTTGATTGCTGCTTCACAGAAATAAAACCCTTAACGTATTCTAAAAGAAGCAGCATCTCCTTAGTATGTTTACAACAGCTCTGGAAATATTAGTTTTAAACCAACAGTCAGTCAGCTCCTTAGATTCAGGTATTATAATCACACTAGCGACTTGCCCGTCAAAAAATGAAGGTCAATAAAAGAAAGTGTTGAAATGCTGTTTGTCACACAATGTGAGTGTACTGTGTGCCTCAAGTAACTAAATTCATCAAAAAGCAGAAATCTACATTACATAAAATAATAAAAAATAAAATCACCAAAAAAAAAAAATGTACATTACAGAACAAAAAAAATAAAACCTAAGTCACAAAAAATAAAAAAGGAACATTACAGAAAATCAAAAAATACATTACAACCCCCCCCCCCCACTACAAAATGTAAAAATAAATTACAAGCGGTTGAGGCACCTAGGCAGCAAGCAGTTGAGGAACACGTGACTTAGAAAACAAAAAAAACACTCACACACAGCACAGAAATTGCAGAGTTAGACATTAGAAAAACGGCTAAGCGAGAAAAAAAATGGCGGCCGAAAAAAATGAAAACGAGGCTAAAGGAGACTGAGGCGCGCAAATCACCGCCAGGCACGTACGCGTTGGCCAGGATTGGCCTCGCAATCTCGGGGGGGGGGGGGGGTGAAAAATAACCTGGAAAAAATACTAATTTAATGGCCGAACCGCGGAAATCGGAAAACACGAAAAACAAAAAAATAAAATAAAAACACACTCACACACAGCACTGGGAGAACGCCAGGACACCTGAGAGTGAGGTTGCACACAAATTCAGGCCAAAATTTACGAGTTTTGGAACTAGAAAATCATCTAAGCTAGAAAATAAATGGCGGATGAAAAAAATTGAAAAGGAGACTGAGGCACGCAAATCACCCCCAGGCATGTACGAGTTTGCCAGGAACGTAGGAGATACAAAATATACCAGTACAACGCATGGAAGGTCCTCAGAGGAGCAAAAGTCTTACATTGTGTGGCAAACAGCTTCAAATTTTATTGCCATCATTTTTGATGGGCAAGTCGCTAGTAAGTATTATAAAAACTATATTTCCAGCTGATAGTCCACTACAATTACTGCATTTGGAGAAATGAACAGTAGGTTGAGTCAGCCAGCCTTCAGAAGAGAAGTAGGGGATCACATGGTATGGTCAGAGCCAGGCCCGGATCTAGCTTTTTGGAGCCCCTAGGCAGTGAAGTGGAGGAGCCCATGCGAGTGCGTGTGGAATGTATGCCGCACCCATTTTTCCCTTTTCTGTGCGTGTACATCACTCTCTTGCTGTGTGAGCAAATGACAGACATTACCCCATAACAGCCATTTTAATAACAAAGCTACTCATACTGAACTATTACTTGTTTATTTAATGCATTTAATGGTGGGCCATATTATTTATATTTTTCTATGGGAGGGCTGCGACACACTCTGACATACACACACATTCAAGCACTGACGTACACACACACACTGAAATACATAGACACACACACTGAAATACATACATAGAGACACACACTGGCATACACACACATACACACACTAACATACAAACACACACACCGAAATACATACATAGAGACACACAGTGATATACACAAAGAGACACACACACTGACATACATACTGTAGAGGGCAGTAGAGAGCACTCCAAGACCTCTCCTTAGCAGTGAGATGGTTAAGAAACACCTTAAAAAGCTTGGGTGTGGCTGCAATCAAGGTCTGCTGCTACCTCCAATTGGAGGATTGTTTGGAAGTGTGGAGCCTGTGAGGAGGCAGAGAAAACCAGAGACAGCTCTGTGTGGCGAGAGAGAGGTCAGTGAGACCTGGAAAGCCAGTAAGGCTAGCTGAAGTGCACAGATGTCACAGTTGAGAGACATTGAGAAGAGTGTCCAGCATGATTGGAGAGGTCAAAGAGACACAGCTCCTCTGCAGATGGAGTGCAGATCCTAAAGGGAGTGGGCTCTAAAACAGGCAAGTGTGCAGGCCTGTGTTTTGGACTGTATTATGGATTACAGTAGAGCAGTGAGGGAACTGCAGATAAAAGTGTAGGTAGTGCTTAGGTAGAGAAGCTATGATTTATTTTCTGTTTTGATTATTTTCTGTTGCCTGACAAATAAACTGCAAGATCTGTTAAACCATACAAAAGACTCCAGAGTACTTCATTGTGGTGCTGGAAAACAAGGCACATATCCTGAGCGTGACAGTGAATCTGTCACAATACATAGAGACACACAGTGACATACACACTGACATATGCAGACAGACACAGACTGCCATATAGTATATACACAAACAAAGAGTAACATACACTAACACACAGAGACACATTGACATATGCACACACTGGCATACAGACAGCGACACACAGTGACTTACACACACAGAAATACACACTGACATACACACACTGACATACATACATAGAGACACAGTGACACACATAAACTGACATACACAGAGACACACACTAACATACATACATAGACACACAATGACTTACACAAACACACAGATACACACACGGACATACATACATACACACACACATACTGACATACACAGACACACAGTGACATACACACACTGACATACCTTGACATACACATACATGCACACTGACATACACATACACACTGACATAAACTGACATACATATACACACACTGATACATGGAAACTGTCACACACTGATACACAGACACACACAGACACACACAGACACTGACACACAGACACTGACACACACTGATATGCAAAGACACTCACTGAGACAGACATACACAGACACTGACACACACACAGATGCACACACTGACACACATAAACACACACTGACATACAGACACATACAGACATTGACACACACTGACACACAGACATGCTCAGACATTGACACACAAAGACACACACTGGGACACAGACATACACAGACACAAACAATGGCATATTTGCACACACAATGACATACATACATAAACACACAGTGACATACACACACACACAGACACACACTAACATATACACACACTCTGGCATACTGACATACATACAAACACACACAGACACACACTGACATACACACACACGCTGGCATACACACACTGACATACATACATAGACACACAGTGACATGCACACACACTGACATACATACACACAGAGACACACACTGACATACACATACACACACTGACATACACATACACAAATACACTGCCATACACATACATACACACAAAGGCACACACTGATACACAGACATACACAGACACTGACAAACAAAGACACACACTGATACACAGACATACACAGGCACTGACACACACTGACACACAAAGACAAACACTGAGACACGGACATACACAGACATTGGTGCACAAAGGGACACACTGATACACAGACATACACTGATACACAGACACTGAAACACAGTGACACACAAATACACACACTGAGACACAGACATACAGAGACATTGACACATACTGATTTACAGAAACTGACACACACATTGACATACACACAGACATACACATTGACACAAAAACACACAATGACATATAGACACACACTGACACACACACTCAGACACTGACACACACAGCCACCGACACACACAAGACACACACTGATTTACAGACACTGACACACATTGACATACAAACAGACACAAACAGAGACACACACCGAGATAGAGACTGACACTGACACACACAATGACATACAGACACACACTGACATACAGACACACACACACAGAGACACACACAGACTTACACAAACACATTCACTAACACACACTCACACTGACATGCATAGACACACACAGACATGCACTGACATATACCCACACACTGACATACACTCACCCACAGTTAAAACAGTTTATGTATACAGCACAGCAGGGGCTTTACCTTCTTCTTAGCAGCACCTCGTGGTCTGTGCTTTTCCTCCACGCTGACACTCTGCTATACTGCAAAGATGGAGTAAAAGCACCTCCGCCAGGAAGAATGGGCACAGAGAGAGGGGTAGAGGGAGGGGGTGGGACTACGGGTAGAGATAGGCCATCAGTCTTGAGCACAGGAGACCTACAGTGTTGCCTGCTGTTTTTAGACACATGTCCACACATCTACCATTGTGCAATGATGCATTCCTCATCAGTACATCCAGATATACTATCACTTTATAATTATATGTTTAAGAGTATGCTGAAGTCAGATGGATGACAAAAAAGCACTTGGAAAATTGTTCACATTTTTAAATTGATGAAGAATTTGTAGTTATCTGTATAGCTTCTGAAGCCCTTTCACAAGAAACTGCCTAGATAACAAGGACCAGACTGTGACTATTACACTGAGTGTATTTTAGCTTTATTGATTTCTGTACAGAGCAAAGCAGGATGTAAACCTAAAACATAACTTTTATTAATAACGCTTCTAAAAATACAAAAAAAATAAAAATTGAAACCAACAATAAAAACAGGAAACCACGTTGTTCTCAAGAAGAATGAGTGCACCTTTTGGTAATTGTAATACTTAAGTAGATCCTGCTTAAGAAATATCCTGTCTGGTCCCCTCAGTAGAGTGACCCAGCCCCGGAATACCAGGCCATTCTACCCTGAACAAGAGAAACAGCAAACCCCAGACGTACGTTTCAGCCTTCATTGGACCTTGTCAGGTAGGTGTAGCTGAACTCCCTAAGCTACAGTGAGCAAGGAGTCCACGTCTGGAGACCCTATTACCCTTAGGGAGGCTAATGCCTAATGGTCATTGACATAGACAAAAAGAGGTGAAGGGTACAAGTGAGCTAAAAGAGGTTGCTCTCAGAGTGGGTTATCATGTGCATTCTCTGATTGAGCACCTCTGACTTTGTTTCTTTGTTTATGCAAATGACACTTAGGGATTAGTCTCCCAAAGGTTGATATGGGACTCCAGAAGTGGACTCCTTGCCCACTGTGCTTTAGGGAGTTCAGCTACACTTTACTTACCAATAAAGACTGAAACGCATCTGGAGTTTGCTGTTTCTAATGCTCAGAGTAGAATTGCCTGGTATTTTGGGGCTTGATCAATCTAGTGAGTGGGATCAGACCGATATAATACAGGACATTTCCCGTATGAAGGGCACAAGTGAGTTAAAAGAGGTTGCTCTCAGAGTCGATTATCATGTCCATAGAACTAACCTATTAGAATTAGTTAGTTCTCTAAATGAGCACCGCTGTCTTTGTTGTTTTTTATATTATCAAACCGTGCTACAAATAATAACAAGAAAAATGTGAAGATGCGAAAAAAGTCTCTATAATTGAAGTAAAGAGTTGAAGTTATAATGGCATAATCAAGGAAGGATGGTAAGCCCTTAATTAATTTCAAGGTGGGTATTAATAGATTCCAAAGTATTACCAAAAATATGGGGATGGGTAGAAGTAAAATATATATGCAGATAACTGATTTCATGGTATTAATAACATTTCATAGAAAGGCACTATAAGAAAAACCTTCATGTAGGCCACAAAGAGACTGGGCATTCAAGAGAAAGATCCATCTGATTTATCTTTTGAGCAAAGCCGTGAACACAAAATTGTAAAACATTACAATTGCCCTTGTGGTAAGTGTTAATATGCCTGGCAAAAGGCTTATTGTTGTTGTTGTTTAGTCGTTCAGTCACATCCTACTTGCTGTGACTGTATGGACCACAGCATGCTAGATTCATGTCTCAGGCACTGCTCCTCTGAGCTCCATCAAGTTCATGTTCATTGGATTCATCCAGTCCAGCCTTATGCATGATGTATTCTGCATATAAGTTGAATAAATAAGGTGACAATATATAACCTTGTTGCACTCCTTTTCCAATCTTGAACTATTCTGTTGTCCCATGTTTAGTTGTGACCGTGGTTTCTTGGTCAACATACAGATTATTTAGGAGGAGGATTAGATGATCTGGGACTCCAATCTCTTTAAGAACATGCCACATTTTGTTGTGATCCACACAGTCAAAGGCTTTAGAATAGTCTATGAAGCAGACGTAAAAGTTTTTTTGGAACTCTCTTACTTTCTCTATTATCCAGAGGATATGGGCAATTTGATCTCTTGTGCCTCTTCCTCTGCGGAACTCGTCTTGCACATCTGGTAGTTCCTGGTCCATATATTGTTGGAGTCGAGCTTGTAGAATCTTAAGCATTACCTTGCTGGCATGTGAAATTAGTGCAATTGTTTGATGATTGGAGCGCTCTTTGGCACTGACTTATTTTGTGACTGGCATGTAGACTGACCTTTTCCAGTCTATTGGCCATTGTTGAGTTTTGCAAATGTGCTGGCATAAGGCAAGTAACACTTTTAGAATTTTGAATAGATCAACTTGGATTCCATCACCTCCTGCAGCCTTTTTATCAGCAAGACATCGTAGGGCCCATCTCACTTCACTCTCCAAGATGTCTGGCTCCAACATATTGGACAAATTATTGAGGTTATCACTGCTGTCAAGATCCTTCCTGTATAAATTTTCAGTGTATTCCTGCCTCCTCTTCTTTATCTGATCTTCTTCTGTTTGACTGTTATCCAATGTTCTTTAAGAGATCTCTTGATTTATCCATTCGGTTATCTTCTTCAATCTCTTTACATCGCTTATTGTAGAATGTCCTTGTCTCTTCTTGTTATCCTCTGCAATTCTGCATTCAGTTGGGCAACTATTTTCTTAACTCCACTACATTTCGCTTTTCTTCTTTCCAGGGCTGTTTTCAAAGCCTCATCAGACAGGCAGTTGGACTTCTTACTTTTCTTTCTTTTAGGGATATTCTTTGTTGCTGTTTCCTGGATTATGTTGCAAACTTCGGTCCAAAGTTCTTCAGGCATTCTATCTTCCAAGTCTAGTCCCTTAAATCTATTCTTTACTTCCACTGCATATTCACAAGGGATATTATTTATATTGTATATACTTGGTCTGATGGTTTTCCCTCTTTTCTTCAGTTTAATTTTCAACTTTGCAATAAGAAGATCATGGTCTGAGCCGCAGTCAGCTCCAGGTCTTGTTTTTGCTGACTGTATAGCGCTCCTCCATCCTCGGCTACAAAGTATATAGTCTGATCTCTGATTTCTCTGTTTTCTCTTTGATTTCTCTGTTGTCCATCTGGTGATGTCCATGCGTAGATCCGTCTCGGAGGCTGTTGGAAGAGGGTGTTTGCCACGACCAGAGAATTATCTTGACAGAATACTACTAATCTCTGACCTGCTTAATTTTGTACTCCAAGGCCAAACTTGGCAGTTATTCCAGGTGTCTTTTGGTTCCCTACTTTAGCGTTCCAATCTCCTATGATGATAGTAACATATTTTATTGGTGTTATATCTATGACGTGTTGAATGTCTTTATAGAACTGGACAACTAAAGCCTCTTCAGCATCCGTGGTTGGAGCATAGACTTGGATCACTGTGATATTAAGTGGCTTGCCTTGAATTCTTATTGAAATCATTCTGTAATTTATTGGGTTGTAACCGAGCACTGCTTTCGGCACTCTTTGATTGACTAGGATGGCTACTCCATTTCTTCTGTGGGATTCTTGACCACAGTTGAAGATCTGGTTTAAGTTCACTAATTCCCAGGATATCAATGTTTAACTTTGTCATTTCATTCTTGACCCCATCTAGTTTGCCTTGGTTCTTTGCAGCATCAGACTTTTCTTTCCCCTCCAGACACATCCGCAGCTGGGTGTCCTTTCGACTTTGGCCCAACCACTTCATTAGATCTGGTGTTACTTGTACTTGCCCTCTGCTCTTCCTCAGTAATGTGGTAGGCACCTTTAGACCTGAGCGGCCCATCTTCCGGTGTCATATCATTATGTCTCTGGTTGTGCCTGTCCAAAGTTTTCTTAGCAAAGATACTGGAGTGGATTGACCCTACATGGTATAGCTCATAGCTTATTCGAAGTACACATGCCCTTTCACCACGACAAGGTAGCAATCTTACAAATAGCCCTACATAAATTTTTTTGCAAATGCATTTTCCCACGTAAACAACACTTGTGGTCTTGCAATTGAAAACAAAATTTGAAATTTAAACTTAGCAGCCATAGTTCAGTGTGTTTATACATTAGTTGGTAAGATAGGGGAACATACTTTACATTTACCACATTTATACACTCCTAAACTAATTTGATCGACCATGTAGTTTGAGTTTTTGCTAATTGCTATGTACCAGAACATTGTTAAGATTTCTTGATCACTGATATATGATGGTTGCTTTGGGGATTATTATAACCCCATAGTCTATGTCTACTTATAGAATATTTCAGTGATTTAAAATAATATAACTAATGTCATGCCATTCTTCTGTATAGGTCCCTATTTACCTGTACACCTAATCAATGTATCACCATCATCCTTTTTCCCTTGGTTGTAATAGATCTGTTCTCATACAATGAATTGCTTTTTGAAAAAATGTAAAAACAAAAATGCAGATAACTTTAATAAATATTACCATCAACTTTCCTCTTAAAACCATCATCATCACTACAGTTACTATGAACTCTCAAGTGTTGCCCCTTGGGAATGCCTCTCTTAATGGGTTAAGGATGGCTACTATGCTATGCAGTCTATGCTATAGACTGTAAGTAGCCTTGGACTTACAATCTACTGAAGTACTCAGATTATCTTTAACATCTTTGCTTATTACCAGATCTATAAACAGAAGTTCATTCTTATCAATGACTGAAGTGAATCCCAATGCTAAGTCATTTTTAATGATGATTTGCATGTAATTGTTAAATTTTTATTCCAAATAAGAATCATCAATGTATCTTTGTCACATTAGTATTCATTTAGTAAAGTCCATCAACGATTCGTCAAAAGTGTAATTATGTGTCCACCAGCCCTAGCATAACTGCGGGCAAAGGATGACCCAATTGCAGTGCCCCTAAGCTGGTTGTAAACACTATTATTAAAATTAAAGTAGTTTTTAGTCAGAATGAATTCTAACTGCTCCAAAATAAACTGTTTGAAATGCAGCAAATTTTTATTACCTGTTGTCTGCAAGAAAAATTGGCAAGCAGCAATACCCAGATCATGTGAAATGCTACTATACAGTGTTTCAACATCAATACTGGCTAGAAATGCATCAGGTGAAATATGCAAATCTTCCAGTTGTCTGAAAGCATCCATGGTATCCTGTACATAGGTTGAAAGTCTGGTGAAAAATGTTCTTAAATTGTTGCTAACATAGATCATCATTATGTGAAATATTATTCATGCATTAAACTATACATTTCACAGGGACTGGTTTTACTTGTTTCTACACTTTACGGAGAGCATAAAAAGTACAAATACCGATGTTTGCACAGTTTAGCTTTATCCAAAACACCATTTAATCAGGTAAATAGGATGACTCTTAGGAATTTCATATGTTTCTCTGTCATTTAAGATCCTTTTGCACATATTCATATAATCCTTGTTTTTCATGATCACTATATTACCTTCTTTATCAGCAGATTTAATTATTAAGGAGGGATCATCAAAATTTACTGAGTGGTAGGTTTTCCTTGTTTCCTTGATTATACACATATGTGTGTATGTATAACTAAGCTGCACGAAATCCTCAGAGACTGGTTGGACAAAAGCATATATATATCAGCATAATCTGATTTGTTTGGTGTGAATTCTCTTAAATTGGTATAGTGAATAATATTCTTAGGTGTCATATTTTCCTCCAGTAAAGCTAGTGAATCCTGTAATACTTGCATGTCTTTGGAGAGAATGTCAACCCAGACATCTCTCTTTTTTTTCTTAAATTTGAAATATTTATGTAGATCCAATTAACAAACCAGTTTATACATTTAAACCAAGTAAAACAATCAAATGTAGTCATAGGGACAACGAAGAAACTGCTAATGGGGACAACCTGGACGATAAACAAAAAAGAGACTAGAATCACACTGTTTTTACATTCCTCAAACTATACAAAAAAGACTATATCACTGTTGAAACTTGTAAGGGAAATGTTGGGGGTGATACTGTGTGTTTTCATTTTATTTTCATGTCTGATAAAACTGCAGTATGGGGCTAATAAAGCATATGGCCTATCACTTTAAAGATTGGGTGCTAGCACAGGCTATCAAAAGTCCCTGACCCACTCACTACCAGTCCCATACCGGAATAAGGGACTACAGACTCCTGGTCAAAATTCAACACATTATCAGTCAAATTTGCATGGGTTTCGTGACTGACAGTCAAGCTAGACCTCCCATACACTGCTTTAGAGCATTCATAATCCCATATAGTACTATAGAGCATCAAATCAACCAATACGAATTGGTAAAAATCCTGGTCCGCTGATTGAGTGGGAGAGCCCTTAACGCATACAATGCCATTCTCCAGGACATAGTCGAGGATAATGAAGACATAAAGCAGGTACCAATCATAGACACTTATGTGAGCTAGCATGGTGACTAAGACCACTTGCAAAGGATGGTGGATGGGTCAGGATATTCTGACTGCTAAAGCAGTTTTATAACCGCAAGCCCAACTGCCATGAAGAGTGGATCCTCAACCAATGACCAAGGGCAGTAGAACCTGCTGGCAGATTGCTATAAGGATACTAATGAGGACTCTCAATCACTATACCTAAGCAGCAGCTTCCAGAAGCAATCCAGTTATAAAAGTAAAAGTATTAGATCTGATACTCTTTGTTTGACCCTGTCCTTCACCTGACATAGAAGTTGTCAGTGCCTGTTTGATTTGAGATTCCTCTATATCAGACATTTCATAATCAGATGAACTGATACAATGTTATTTGTTGGAATGATGGAATGCTACTTGGGGTAGGACATTATTCGGCATTGCACTGGTAACTCCTGTAATTCTGCAATCTCCTCCTGCTCTAAACTGACAGCGGATCACTACTTACAGCTCTGCACAGCATCACGACTTGCCCCTTGGCCTTGTGTTGTTAACGGAGCACACAGGGTTAAGGTAGGCAGTGCAGTGATAAAATGGTTTTGCCTGATTAACCCGATTTGCCAGACCAACGCTGGTCCGGCAAATCAGGATGGTGAATTGTCGATTTACAGCCTGTACATTAATATTGACACCCAATTACAGATGGCTACAAACCACTGAGGACAAATCGGTATGATCCTGCGTTAGTGGGAATATGTAGAAAAGCAGGGCAGGAGAGGCGATTAAAGATGTTCACTTTCATTGCATGGCTATAGACATGGTAGGTGCCCTAGCCCAGTCGAGTCATTCTGGAAAATGCTAAATCTGAATAAAGCCTAAAGGCCCTAGCCATTGTGTGAGACCCTCTCAACCACTTTTGTCTAAGTATTAACCCCTTCCAGTATATGCCCATTAAAGTGATAAGATGGTCACGCCACCCATCGGGGAGAGTATATAGACTGACAAGCCCCAGTGTGGCTAGGCAATCATTCAGCTGCGGCTCCCCAAGCCTTATATTTGAAACTCACACTAATCAAATCTTTCTGTGTTCTTCTTTGAGTGCTTAAGGGCTGGCCAACTGAACCAATACTAGAATCACCTACTAGTAATGATGCTGATTTGTCCAACTGAGGGGAAGAGGTTGATTCATGTACATTTTCTATTGTGCTTTTTGGGTAACCATTACATGAAAAGCCTGACTAAAAAACAAAGACCATGGCCTCATAGGGAACAGATATAGAATGTGTGGTCCTTTATTGGAGAATATTGTATGCTTTACCAGCTCTCTGAAAACCAATTGCTGACCCTTCGATGACAGGGGAAGAACAAACCATGGGAACCTGAGGGGTAGGGTTGGTGCTCTGGCCAACTCTAGTCTCAAAGCCCCATAAAAGATCACATCCTGACAGAGACCCTTGATCAATAGGGACATACAATTAGATTGTAATATAAAACTGAACAAATTACCGTAATAATTTGCAGATGCTTGCTACAATCGTCCATGATACAACTATCAATCACAAGAATCAATTCCTTGCCTCTGTTAATTTTCTGATTGTACCTTATTGATTTCAGGTCTCGGCCCTTGTCTAATAAAATATCAGCTGTCTTAATGAATCTTTCTATAGAAATAAAAGTATTGAAGCTGATATTCTGTTTGTCAGTGCCTAATTGATTTGAGAGGTATCTATATCAGATATATCATAATCAAATGAACTGATGCCAGTGTTATTGGTTGGAATCATACCAATGTGTGCCTTTTTATAAATATTCCCTTTCTGATAATCTGTTTGATCTTTCAAGTATTTCTTTTGTTTACAAGTTTTAAAATCTGATTTATAATTTTCAATGTGTTCCCTCAATTTATTATTTAGTTAATCAAAATCTTTATGCCTATTAAAAGACTGTAAGGTTTTTGTCTCTTGAGAGAATTTTTGATTAATTTTAGCTAGGTGCTTTAGTTATGTCTCAACTATTAATCTCATAAATCTATTGAGAAATTGGAAATAATACCATGCATTTTATTTAAAAAATCCTCAAAGGTTATGTGTGTAGCTGGTAATAATTGTATTCTAAGTCCATGTGGTATTATTTCATGTTTGATATAATTCTGTCGGCTAGAAATTTCCCACATTGTTTTTAAGAATTTCAAAAGTGTTCTGAAAACTTGATTTGATATGATAATGGAAACTTTTGATGGTGGAAGTAAGCAGTGTTTAAACTTCAGGGCATAAGTATTAAATCTGTGGTCACTTGTATGGTCATTATGACAAGCGACAGACAGACATGGATCATTTCATGTCATGAAAACAGAATAAACCTATGCCAGTAGTAAGCTGCTGACTTTAACAGTGTTATGCATTGTGCTACTTTGGTTTATCTTTTGTGTAGTGATTAGATTACTTTGAAACAATGTGGTGGATGCTGTGTCATTATGCCAAGGCTGAGTTTATATACTGCAGATATGTGTGTAGAGAATTGACATTTAAAGCTCAATGATAAAATTTCACAGGACTTATTGATAAAATGTTAAGAACTATATTTTGGTTGCAAAGTAGATGACCAAGATAAGATCTGGGCCCCTATATTTGCTGTGTCACTTGTGTTCGGATTCTGACATAATGGGTAATTGGTTCCCACCATATGCCATTTGCCGTTCCCATGGTTTGGAAGAAACTTAAAAACCATTCATCAGATGCCTAACAAAAATAACAGGAATAGCATCTAAATACAAAAACACAGTGAAATACCAAAATGTGCCATATGCTATGGAGCCAATTGCTCACAGTGAGGACTTACCTAAGCCAAAATCTCAAACGAAAATTAACTCTAGCTGATGAAGACTTAAAAACAATGATGCTGGCCCAGTTCAACATGAGGAGCAACATGACCCTACTTTTAAAGCAAGTGCATCTTCTTCTGAGCCCTATATATTAACTCAAGGTGATTTAAATGACCTTGTTCACCATGTTTTGGGATGTAGACTTAAGGGCTTGCATCTACTTCAGCTAGACACTAAAGCCTGTATGTTTGAAAACTGCCAAGTTGAGTTTAAAACGTTTTATTTTCAAGACAATTGTTTAGTTTACTGTAACAATATTAACTTTGTAATGGATGTTCTTGGTCATGAACATAAAGTAACTGAATGGCAACTCTTCATGAACTCCTCTAAAACTAATTTGAAAGGCGTCATTTTGCATAATGGAAATAACATTTTCTTCTGTGTCATTAGTTTATGCAACTAACATAAAAAATAATCATATGGAAATATGAAATTCCTATGGCTGTGGTGATTTGAAAATAATTGCACTGTTACTTGGTTTGCAACTCTACTATATTTAATTATATTGTTAGTGGGTCATTCATTACATCAAGGAGAACTGGCAAAAGCATCAGTCACCTACTCCGGGTAAAAAAGTGTTGCACACCCCCACTGGTCAACCTTAAAAACATATTTTACCTCCATTCCATATCAAGTGATGTACCTTTACTGTTTATGTTTTGATTTTGACGCTTTATTTCCTCAATAAAAATAATTACCAAAAATATGGATTTTTTTTAAAACTTTGCTTATTATGATGCTGGTTTGCTTATTTATAAGGAAAAGTTCCCTAGAATAAAATGTGCTAACATTAAAGAAGACATTTTGAAGGCCCTCAAATAAGAGATTTGATTAAAGATGAACATTTTGAAGATATGTTAAAACACACCGAAAAATGCAGTGTGGAGATGGTTAAAACATTTCAGTGAAAGATTTGGGGGATTTTTGTAAGCACAGAATGACCATAAGATTGTGGCTTACACTCATTCAAAGTTATGGGATGTAATATGTTCCTTAAAATGAATTTCTTGGACTCTCACTTGGATGTCTTGCCTGAGAATCCCGCTGCTTTCAGTGGCAACCATGGGGAGCTTTCACCAGGACATTTGGTACATGGAAAAGAGGTACCAGGGAGAACTACCATGCTTGCTGGGTAGTTACGAGGGATTTTCCAGATTTTAAGTAAAATGAATAGTGCTACAAATGTATGTAAAAATACTGATTTTTAGATTTAACCAGTGCTACCTTAAATCCTTATGACATTTGTCCAGTTGTCACTGAATTTAGAGAGTATCATGGGTAGGATTTCAACTGTATGCATTAAGTATGCCTTTATATCGTTTCCTGTGTGTTTACCTTGTGTGAAGATCTGCTTTCTTCAATTGGGCTTGATAAGGCTGTTATGGGCAATAGATGTATGTTTAAACTTGAACTGATAACATTCTGTAACAGGTTGTGTGGCTTCTGGCTTTTGTATAAATTGCTACTGACAATGTTTCATCTGCAAGTTATCATAACATCCACTTCATTATTTCATTATTATCTTCTCTAGGAAGGCCAACATATACTTATATCTTCTATATAGATTTCCTCCCCTTTTATTAGGAGCTTTCACACACTTAAGTTTCCTCCCCTTTGATTAGGAGCATATACACACTTCATTAATTGTACAGGATCAGAGCTGCCATTTTCTCACTATGGACATATATATATATATATATATATATATATATATATATATATATATATATATATATATACTAGTGACTTGCCCGTCAAAAAGTATGGCAATAAAATTTGAAGCCTGGCAATGGTATTTGCCTCACATTGCGAGCCTCTCTCCCTCTACTTTACTGGCCTCGCGATGAGCGCCTTCGGCACTCATCACGGGCCTCGTAATGAGCGCCTTCGGTGGTCATTGCGAACCTCTCCACCCCTTTACCTCTCCCCCTCTACTTTATTGGCCTTGCGATGATTGCCTTTGGTGCTCATCACAGGCGTTGCAATGAGCGCCTTTGGTGCTCATCATGGTCCTCGCAATGAGCGTCATAGGTGCTCATCACGGGCCTTGCAATGAGCACCTCCCCTGTGTCTCTTCCCCCTCTGTCTCTCCCCCCTCCTCCCTCCCCTGTGTCTCTTCCCCCACCTCTCCCCCATGTCTCTCCCCTGTATCCCCCCCTCTGTATCTCTTCCCCTTTCCTCTACCTCCCCTGTGTATCTTCCCCTCCTCCTCTCCCTTCCCTGTGTCTCTCTCCCCCTCCTCTCCCTCCCCTGTGTCTCTCACCCCTCCTCCCTCCACTGTGTGTCTCTTCCCCCTCCTCCCTCCCCTGTGTCTCTCTTCCCCCTCATCTCTCCCCTGTGTCTCTTCTCCCCTCCCCTGTGTCTCTTCCCCCTCCTCTCTCCCCTGTGACTCTCCCCCTCCACTGTGTCTCTCTTCTCCCCTCCCTCCCCTGTGTCTCTCTTCTCCCCTCTTTCCCCTGTGTCTCTCTTTCCCCCTCCCCTGTGTCTCTCTTCCCCCCTCCCCTGTGTCTCTTCCCCTCCTCCTCTCCCTTCCCTGTGTCTCTCTCCCCCTCCTCTCCCTCCCCTTTGTCTATCTTTCCCACAGCTGTCCCTCCTGTGTGTCTCAACCACTCCTCCCTCACCTTATGCTGCAGCCGACTCCTGTGCGCGACCGCGCCCGGCATCCCATGCGTGCTTGTGCATGCGTACGAATGCCCCCACAACCCCCTGCAATTTATTGGCGGGGGCTGATGTCGTGCGATGAGCGCCTATGGCGCTCATCGTGAGCATCAGTGGGGCAAGGGGAGTTGTCAAACTGCGAGTTGTCAGTTGCGGTCCTCGCTTTGCAAGGGCTGCAAAGCTTTGCGAGGGCCGCAAAGCATGATGACAACTTGCAGTTTGACAACTATTATATGTGATATACTATATATATATATATATATATATATATATATATATATATCTTCCAGATATCTTATTCCATATATATATATATTGATCTTCTCAGAGTCATTGATAGCTGGGTTACCTCATTTTTCTCCTGTCAGCATCACAGGCTGCATTCAAACTGACTTGACTATTCCTAAAAAAAAATGACAGTTACCTCAGAAACACACATTACATAACTCTCTCAACTGTCAGTTACTGGCTACCTCATAACATTCTAACGGCCAGTTAACTCCTTATCAACTGGACATAATTAAACATACAGTAATCAATATAACATAGTATAGCATAACATAACATATTAAACTAGCGACTTGCCCATCAAAAATTACAGGTCAATAAAAAAGTGTTGAAATGCTGTTTGTCACTCATTGTGAGTGTACTGGGTGCCTCAACTATATAGACCCCTACAGCACACTAATGAAAGACCCCGATGACACAAAGTGTAAGCACTACACTATTTTAATCCGGTCTCTTATGGGTGTCTATACAGACCCTCATAAGCCACTATTTAACCCCATTAGTCCCATAAGGGTATATAAAGACCCTCATGGGTCAGCTAGAAGCCTAACTTTACCCATAAGTGCTATGAGGGTTCTCCAGGGCCCTCGTGACACTGAGTACAAACACTACACTGCACTATACCCCCCAATAAACAATTACATCTAAACTACCCCCCTCTACACTAACCTATAACACCTACACTATAGACCTACCCGCTAATAACCCCCTACCACACTAATTACAGAAAATAATAAAACCTAACTCACAAAATATAAGAAAACCTAAGTCACAGAAAATAGAAAAGCCTAAGTCACAAAAATTACAAAATCAGCATTACAAAAAATAAAAAAACCTAAGTCACAAAAAAATAAAAAATCAACATTACAGAAAATAAAAAAACCTAAGTCACAAAAAATAAAAAATCAACATTACAGAAAATAAAAAAGCTACATTACAACCCCCTCCCACTACAGGAAATTAAAAAAAAATTGCACACCTGAAAAGGAAATACATACAAAATATATACATTACAATACAATACAAATAAAATAAAATACAATACCCCCTAAATAAAACACATTAAATCCTATCTAAAATACACACATACCCCAACTATCTAAAATACATTAAAGCCTATCTACATACACACATACCCCCTATCTAAAATCCATTAAATCCTGTCTAAAATACACACATACCCCCCTATCTAAAATACATACTCCCTATCTGAAATACATACATACCCCTCAATGTACAAAACATTAAATCCTATCTAAAATACATACATACCCTTCTATCTAAAATACATTCAATCCTATCTAAAATGAAATGGGGAAAAAATGGAGCTCCACACGCTAATGAGGCCCATAGAGCCTTTTACGGAAGAAAATTGGCCATGGCGCCTTCTGATTGGTTGAAAACGCTGCCAATCAAATTCCAGTCAATCAGAAGGCGCCAAGGTGTGAGACAATCAGAATGGGATACACCCCCATATCCCATTTTGATTGGCTAATGCACCTGTCATTTTTTTTAAACCAATCAGAACGCTCTATTGCCTTCAGCCAATCACAATGGGATACACATCTATGGGGTGATTGGCTGGAGGCATCTGTCTAGAGCCCCATGAGTGATGGTGTTATTTTTTATTGCAAGTCCTTTAAGGACCTTTACGGTGGGAAATTCAAATTTTGATAGCAGCGGGTGTCCAGCATTGGGGGGTTAGTTTTAGTTGCTGGTGGGGGTACCCCCGTGCTGTGGGTGAGTGTTTATTTTGTATTATTGTGTTTATCAGTGTGTTTTTCGTGTTTTTGGGATTGCGTGGTTCGGAGGGGTAGTGCTTTGTTTTGCAACCTTAAGTATTTTTTTTTCCAAGTCCCGCGGCTCGTTATGTTGGCTTGCAGGCAATGAGGGAGAGGAGGAGGGGAAGAGAGACAAAGGGTAAGGAGAGGAGGAGGGGAAGAGAGACACAGGGGAAGGAGAGAAGGAGGGGAAGAGAGATACAGTTATTGTTTTTGGGGTTTTTTTTGTTACAGAGTGAGGTGCCATAGAGCCTCCACCTCTGCAAATGCGGTCCCTCACTTTGCGAAGGTCCGCATTTTCGACCAGAGCTGAGTCCCTCGCTTTGCAAAGCATAAAGATGTCTCGTAGTTTAACAATTCTAATATGTGATGTGATAACTATAAACCATACTATAAAATGACTGAACCCAAAGGGTGGTTAGGGTGATCTTGCCACCTTGTAGTACTAATAGCACATATTGAATTCAAATTAATTAAAAATAGGTTGAAATGCTGAGCGAATAAAAGCTAGACAATGTCTAGTTCCCACCTTCACCAGACGAAATCCCATGTTGTAGGGATTGGCCAAGCCCTGATCACATTCAGTGCCATTTTATCGTACAGATATGGATACTTTTTTAATGTAGGGAATTTAGCTAGAATTGGGGCTAAGCCTTAAGACCACGCTTCCAGATAGGAGGAATCAATTGAAGGTCTTAACCTATTTTCGTTAACAATGCTGTCTGTACTACCAAAAATGCTGTTGTAATACCAACTTTATACCTCTTCTAAATATTTATTTGGGTGTTTAATCGTCAAAGATTTATAGGGCTGTATTTTTTTACCCTTTGCAAAAATATAATTGATTTCTATACTCAATATTTATCATGCAGTATTTAAAAGCATCTCTTTTAGAACTGGGGCCTATGATTTTGAGTTCTCTTTCTTCCCCTTTTCTTTTTTATAATAATATTTTAATTTAGTTTATTTAATTATTTTATCATATCACCCCATTACAGTTTATACACATATTTGGTTTTACCCTGTAAGCAAAAATGTTTTACTATTTAAATAATATGTATGTATGTATATATATATATATATATATATATATATATAGTTTTATCTATCTATATTTATATATATATATATATATATATATATATATATATATATATATATATATTATTTAAATTGTAACAATTTTTTGCTTACAGGGTAAAACCAAATATGTTTATAAACTGTTAATATAAATATATATATAGATTAATAATTACTAAATTACTATGGGCCTCATTCTATTATCGGCCGCAGCCGTTGCGGGGCCGCAAGGACCGGCCGCAAGCTATTCGGCTATTCTATTCCCCTCCGGCCGGGGATTCCAGCAGGCTTGCGGCCGGTGCCTTGCTATCTCTTGCCTCCGCTCGCGCCGGAGGAAATCCTTTGATCTAAAACGGCCGCAAGGAAATCGGCCGTGAGAAAATCCTATTTGCAATTCAATTGCTCCGGGAACCCTCTCTGCAAGGCTAAAACCGAGCCGCAGCTTACTTGCAGGAAAGAGGTCCCGCTATCACCAATTAAGCACGAAATATAGCCCAAATAAAGCCATCCTGCACTTTGAGAAGACTATAAAGTGATTTTCGGTGTTAGCAAAAATAGCACAAAATTCCCCTATACTCAAATCCGTAAAATATTTTATTTTTAATATACGTCAAATATCCATGTAAAAAGTCCAGAGTGCTTGGAGCACCTCAGACCCGCCCACGCCGCAGCCGGAAAATAAACAGTTAATTTAAACTCGGGTTTGGGCTGATGTGCAAGCTTGAGAGTGGGTTACTTTTAATCCTCATGTCCCCCAATATGATCCCTAGCATTTACAGAGCTTTACAGAGCTGTCTTGAATTTATTTTTGACTTTTTAGATTTCAGAGCTTACGGCCGGTTGCAAGATTTACGGCCGGCCGTAAGAGGAGATCCTTGCGGGGCCGTTTAATTGAATTGCGAGGTAACAGAACCCCGGCAAGGAATCGCAGCCCTACGGGCGGTTTACGGCCGATAATAGAATGAGGCCTTATATATATATATATATATATATATACACACACAAATATATATATATATATATACATATATATATTTCAATATATAAATATATATAAATAAATAAATATAAATATATATATATATATATATATATATATATATATAGTTTTATCTATCTATATTTATATATATATCTGTATATATATATATATATATATATATATATATATATATAGTAATTTAGTAGTTATTAATATATATATATATATTTATATTAATAATGAGTATTGCAGTATAATTTGATTCCTTTTATATTGGACAAACGTGTTATTTATATTGACGAGCTTTCGAGAGGTTCAACCTTTCTTTATCAAGTTTGAAGCCATACTGACATGAGATGGAACCCTCAGTTTGAATAAAAGCAGCAGATGCACAGAGCATGGAGACTGCATCTGACATCATCAGGTAAATACATATCAGGGGAATAAACACAACATAGTAAAGGAAACATATATACACATACTATATACACATATACATCAATATATACTTTAAAAAGCAGAGCACTGTAGTCCACAGTGATATCTTTCCTGTTGGACAAACATCTCACTAAGAGTGCTAAGTCTGTTATAGTATAAGAAGAAAAATTCACATGAAATTGTGATAACGTGTTAGAAAACCCAAGTCCATATTAAGTCCTGTATGTTTAGTGTTGAAGAATGTGATCATCTTTATTTAAAATGCTTTTCTCTCTTGGATGTTTTTACATTTTCCTCTGAGTATTTTGATTTTTAAGTTTTGGATGGAGTGATCATTCTGGCTAAAATGGTGTCCCACTGGGCTACAATAACTGTCTTCATTATGCTTTCTTATTGAATGCCTGTGTAAATTCATCCTGAAGTGCATTTAATGGCTGGTTTCTCAAATGTAACAGCCTGTGTCACAAAAAGTACATCACATATATAGTTGTCAGTTTTAGTGACGTTTGCGATGTTGGTAACGCTGGGACGCAATGCAAAGTGTGCAGCTGAGGCGCGCAGGTCTTAGGCTTCAATGAGCACAACTATGTTGTGTTTATTACCCATATATGTATTTACCTGATGATGTCACATGCTGTCTCCACTCTCTCTGCATCTGCTGTTTTTATTCAAACTGAGGGTTCTATCTTATGTTAGTAGACTTGATAAAGAGAGCTTGAACCTCTTGAAAGCTCGTCACTCTAAATAACATGTTTGTCCAATAAAAAAGGTATCAAATTATACTGCAATACTCATTATTATTCTATATATATATATATATATATAAATATATATATATATATATATATATATATATATATATATATATATGTATATATATACAGTATATATATATATAATTACTAAATTGCTAGATTACTGGACATTCATGGCTGTTTAACTCTTCAATTATATATATATATATATATATATATATATATATATATATATATACATACATACATATATATATAAATATATATATATATATATATATATATATATATATATATATATAAAAATGGGAAAAATATGTACTGTATATACTCGAGTATAAGCCGACCCGAGTATAAGCCGAGGCACCTATTTTACCACAAAATACTGGGAAAAGTGAGTGACTCGAGTATAAGCAGATGGTGGGAAATGTGCTGCTCCCTGTGTCCCTCTTGTGCCCTCTGTGTCCCCCTCTTGTGTGCCCTTTTCTTGTGTCCCCCGTCTCTTCTCCCCTCTCCCTCCCCTGTGTCTCTTCACCCCTCTCCCTTCCCTGTGTCTCTTCCCCCCTCTCCCTTCCCTGTGTCTCTTCCCCCCTATCCCTTCCCTGTGTCTCTTCCCCCCTCCCTTCCCTGTGTCTCTTCCCCCCTCCCTTATCACCCTCCTCATACCCCCTCCTCATTCTCAACCCGCCTCCTCAACCCGCCTCCTCATTCTCAACCTCCATCCTCATTCTCAACCTCCCTCCTCAACCCCCCTCCTTATCCTCAACCCCCTCCTCAACCCCCCTCCTCATCCTTAACCTCCCTTCTCATCCTCAACCTCTCTCACCAACCCCCTCCTCATTCTGAACCCCCTCCTCAACCTCCCTCCTCAACCTAAACCCCCCCATCCTCAACCCCTTCCTCAACCCCCCTCCTAATCCTCAACCCCCTCCTCAACCTCAACCTCCTTCCTCATCCTCAGCCTCCCTCCTCATCCTCAACCCCCCTCCTCATCCTCAACCTCCCTCCTCATCCTCAACTTCCCTCCTCATCCTCAACCTCCCTCCTCATCCTCAACCTCCCTCCTCATCCTCAACCTCCCTCCTCAATCTCAAACCCCTCCTCATCCTCACCCTCCCTCCTCATCCTCCCTCCTCATCCTCAACCTCCCTCCTCATCCTAAACCCCCCTCCTCACTTTACCCCCCAAATACCTCCCCCTATCCCTTTCCCCTCACTTACCTTCATCTGCAGCTTCTCCTGCGGCCTCCGCTCCTTCCTGCGCCGGCACCCGGTATATGCTAATGACGTGACGTCACATGCGCGCCATGTCATTAGCATATACCGGATGCCCACACAGGAAGGAGCGGAGGCCAGAGGAGAAGCTGCAGATGAAGGTAAGTGAGGGGAAAGGGAGAGGGGTAAAGTGAGGAGGGGGGTTTAGAATGAGGAGCCGGGGATTAGAATGAGGAGAGGGGTTGAGGATGAGGAGGGGGGAGGGAAAGAGACACAGGTAGAGAGATACGGGGGGTAGAGAGACACGGGGGGGTAGAGAGACACGGGGGTAGAGACACACGGGGGTAGAGAGACACGGGGGGTTAGAGAGACACGGGGGTAGAGAGACACGGTGGGTTAGAGAGACACTGGGGGGGGTTAGAGAGACATGGGGGAAGAGTGACTCTAGTATAAGCCGATGGGGCCCTTTTTAGCCTTAAAAAAAGGTCTGAAAAACTCGGCTTATACTCGAGTATATACGGTATATACCGTATTGGTCTGAATATAAGCCGCACCTTTTTTCCGTTTTTTGAGCCTGCGAGTTAAGGGTGCGACTTATATTCGCGACCGTGAAAAAATGACAGCCGTTTTGCGAGTTTTGAGTTACGCATGTGCAGCTTATATTCGCGATCGCAAAATCACTGCCGATTTGCGAGTTAAGGGTGCCGAATTGCGCTCATGTGACTAAATTGTATCAATTGAATAGCAATTTAGTGATTCTAACATCCTGAAAGGCGTGTAACCTACAAAAGAAGCTACAGTACATGTTAGAAAGCCTGTTTCTTGCAATAGCTGATCACTTGGAGAGAAAAGCATCAACAAGCCTAGGAGTGAGGCGTAACAAGCAACAGAGAGGCTGGAAAAAAATATGGGTTGGATGAATCCAATGTGCGACGTTGGGTTGCCTCAGAGGAGAAATTGAAAAAATCCACCAGAAAATCTTTCAGGGGATCAAAGCAAGGCAAATATCCAGAACTTGAAGCTGGGGTTTATTCCTACATTCAAGATATGAGAAAAGATGGGATGCCAATTTCTCGTGAAGTAATCCAGCTGAAAGCCTTAGAACTTGCAAAGACCTTAAAAATCAATAAGAGGGGATTTCGTGCAAGCATTGGTTGGTGCCGTCGTTTTATGCGGAGAAAGGGTCTCGCTCTTCGGCGAAGCACTTCATTGGCACAGAAACTGCCAGCAGATTTTGAGGAGAAACTGACTAGTTTCCAGAGGTATGTCATCCAATTGCGGCAGAGTCACTCATACCCATTAAACCAGATGGGCAATGCTGACGAGACCCCAGTATTTTTTGACATGCCAAGCAATACAACAGTAAACCAGAAAGAGGCAAAAAGTGTAATTTTAAGGACAACTCGTAATGAGAAACTCAGAATAACGGTGATGTTAGCTGTCACTGCTAACGGAGGAAAGTTACCCCCCTATGTTATTCTGAAGCGAAAAACTTTGCCCAAAGAAAGCATTCCTGATGGCCTACTGATTCGTTGCCAGGAAAAAGGCTGGATGACAACTGAGCTGATGGTTGACTGGTTGTCTGTAGTTTGGAACTGCAGACCTGGAGCACTGCTCACTAAGAGAGCCATGCTGGTCTTGGATGCTTTCAAGGGTCATCTCACTCCTGAAGTGAAGACTAAAGTTGCTGCACAGAAGACAGACCTTGTTGTTATACCTGGTGGCATGACTTCAAAGCTGCAAGTGCTTGATGTCATTGTCAACAAGCCATTCAAAGACAACCTACGCAAGCAGTATTCAGATTGGCTTCGGGAAGGGGATCATGCTCTCACACCATCTGGCAAGATTAAGAGGCCGTCAGTGACACTCCTGTGCCAATGGATTATAAATTCATGGTCTAGTATTTCTACTAACTCCATCACCAGGGGTTTCAAAAAATGCTGCGTGTCCAATGCATTGGATGGTAGCGAGGACAACTTGCTATGAGAGGAGAATGAGGTCAGTGACAGTGATGAAGCGAATACTGGTGACGAAATAAGTAGTGACACCAGTGATGACTGTGAATAGTAACAAGTTTCCTTGTTACCTTATGTTTCATGTTTCCTGAACTTTCTGTTGCTGTTACCATAATATTGGCAACCTGCCTAAAGAGTTACAGTTATAATGTTTTCCAAATACTGGATACCGTATATGGTACAGTATATGTTAAAATAAAATCACTATTTATTCCCTAAATCTACTTGACTTTTGTCTTTTTCTATCTGACTTTTGTCTTTTTCTCTCCAAATTGAAGGGTGCGGCTTATATGTGAGTTTCTATCTTTTTTCAGTTTTTTCCCCTTGCATTTTACAGGTGCGGGTGCGGCTTATATTCGGACCAATAAGGTATATTTAAAAAAAAGGAAGAAGAAATAATTATCCTGACAGGCCAGCCAAAGGCATAAGAGGTGTGTGTGTGTGTGTGTTTGTTGGGGGGGGGGGGGTTGGGGTTCGGCAGTGATCACAGGGAGAGCTAGATAGATTGATAGATAGATGTTTCTATGTGTATATATATATATATATATATATATATATAGATAGATAAATAGATAGATAGATAGATAGATAGATAGATAGATAGATATATATATATATATATATATAAATAAAGAAGAAGAGACATTCTATAATGAGCAATGTAAAGTGATAGGATAATCAAAAAGTCAAGAGATCTCTTCAGGAAAACTGGGGATCTCACAGGAAAATGGTAAGGACTTTACAGAAGCAGATCAGATGATGACCTCAATAGTTTCTCCAAAGAACTGGAACCAGGCATCTTGAAGAGTGAAGTGAGGTGGGTTCTGGCAAGCCTTGCTGTTAACAAGGCTGCAGGAGTTGATGGAATCCCAGCTGAACTGTTCAGAATCCTACAGGAAGAGGCTGTAAAGGCCAGCCTACATCCCAATTCCAAAAAATTAAGTGCCAAAGAGTGCTTTAATTATAGCACAATTGCTCATTCACATGCCAGCAATGTAATTCATAAAATCCTGCTAGATTGGCTCAAACATTATATGGAGCGAGAGGCAAGAGGCAAAGGTATAGTAGGTTTTACTTGCCAATGTCTGCTGAATATCTGCCTCCTGAGAAATCTGTGTGTGGACCAGGAAGCCAAGTTCAGAACCAAGCATGGAACAGCCAAATGGTTCAAGATCAAGAAAGGAGAGTGACAAGGTTATATATACCTTATTTATTCAATTTCTAAACCAGAATTAATATTGCTTGGAGAAATATCAACAACCTCCGACATGTGGATGATACTGCTCTGAGTGAGAAGGATCTAAAAGGCCAATTTATGAGGGCTGCTGCTGAACATTACAAAAGATGAAGATCATGGGAAAAGGCAATCTCAGTTCCTAGCAAATAGATAGAGAAGAGTAAGTGGCAAATTTTATTTTCCAGGGGCTCCAAGATCTCTGCAGATGATGACTGCAGCCAAGAAGTTAAAATATGTTTGCTTCTGGATGGCAAAGATATGGCAAGTCTGAAAAAATAATTAAAATGTAAAGATATTACATTATCAACAAAGGTCCGTATGGTTGGAACTTTTTCTGTTTTTTCATTGGAAAGTCATAAGTTTAATTCCCCTGTTGATTTGTTTAACTAATGTATTTATCACGTATAATAGTTGTCAAAGTACGAATCGTACATTTGCGGAGGTGGAGGCTCTACGGAGCCTCTCAAGTGGTTACAAACACCCACACAAGTGGCACTTTGACAAAATAGATCTAACACGCAATCACTAAAAAAGGACTTACACAAACAAATACAAGCCGCGGGACTTAGAACAAAAGATTTACGGACTTACACTAAAAGAATTCAAGCCATTCCAAACTTACACTAAGAAAAAAAATCATAATAAACTTGCAAAATACGACCTTAACAGCCGACGAACCTCGCGATGAGCGCCAAAGGCGATCGTCGCTGGGCTCGCGATGATCGCCGAAGACACTGAGTGCGAGACACGAAAGTGCCGGGTTGGACGACGTCTGCAATGCGTGTTCATTGCAGGGCTTGTGATGAGCACTGAATGCGCTCATCATGAGGCCCGCAAAGGAGAGTGGGGAGAGGCTCGCAATCAGCGCCGAAGACGATCATAGTGGGGCTCGCGATGAGCGCTGAAGGTGCTCATTGCGAGGCATGAAAGTGGTGGGTTGCCCGAGGACTGCATTGAGCGGCAAAGCCTTCAGCACTCATAGCGAGGCCCGTAAAGTAGTCAATGGGGGAGGCTCGCAATGAGCGCCAAAGGTAAGTCGTACGCACCGTGCAAAGCGTGTCGACGTATCGAAGTTCGACAATTATAATATTTGATATCTCATATATAATCAAAATAAAGGGCTAATACACATGCAAAGTCCAATTAGTGATACTGTGGAGTATCAACATTCCCCGGAGGGCCTGCTAACAATATGACAGGTGATACTGGAATGTGTTGCCAGTTCCTTGTCTAGTGGACTGTGATTTGCCTGATCTCTCTGCTATGACCTGCTCACATACAGTGGCCCTACATGGTATAGTTCACAGCTTCATTCAGGTACACAAGCCCCTTCACCACCACCACACAGCAATCCAGAAGGAGACCATTTCCATGTATTTGTGTTGTAATTTAATGAGGTAGTGTGTCTTTAATAGCTTTCAGCATGTTGCAGCATGGCTTTTCATAGTGGCATATGCATGACCATTACAACCTATGAGGAAAATAAAATGATACAATATATTTGATATTTGGTAGTTGTTGTGCATGTTATTGTAATGCCTTCCATTGCTTTCTCCATATTTTGTGCATTGGTGTATTTATATTGTCATTTGCAGTGTTACAAACTAGTCTGTGAACCCTTTGCGGGTCCTATTTGAAACCTGTAAGCTTTGGGCTGTCATTTGGCATTTGTGAACTTGATTGCGGCTGCGGTCTTTTTGCAATTGAATAGCTATGTGCGATTTTCGCAATCAGAAATCTTGCAGCCTTGAAAGATCAAAGGCTTCGGAGGCTGTAAAATTACGAATTTAACCATCGCCATTTTTTCAAGGCTGTAACTTGTAATACGTTTGGAGCCTGCAAAAAGACGCCAATTGAATAGCAAATTAACTTGCGACTTCACTTACTGGCTGCCAGATCGGCGAAAGGTCAATTGAATGAGGCTCAAAGTCTGTCCAGTCTAAGTTCTGCCACTGTTACTGGTCATACCATTGAGACCGCTGCAAGACGCTTACAATAGATTGTTTACCTCTGTGTAGGCAACTAATGATGTCATGTGCAGGGCCAGCTGGCCCCATGGCAGATGGCCCCATCCCTGATAGACCGAGGTAGGAAGAGATATGCAGTTTGGTTTGAGGAGAAAACTGACAGTGTAAAAGGAAAGAAATTATGTAACGTAATAGCCTATACCCAGAAGACAATCATATGAGCTTTACTTATAAATAAACTACAGTGCTCCTTTAAGTATCTGGCCAAGATATATGGTATATTTGTATCTTTACTGGCTATATTATTTAAACATTTAGAACAGAAGATCTACAAACATATATGTGCCTTATATGATAGCACAGCAGTGTTTATGAGTTTACTAGTAATATTTTTTAGCAAACAAAAACAACATCTACAATAAACATTGCACTGCAACAGAATGAAGCTCATTACAGGAAATCTTGCACTTTATTTCTTAAAAACCTTAATCAAACTCATCTACAATAGAAAATAAATGGACCTGAAATACATAAACAGAGACATTTCTAAGGGATGTGCAAGCTACTGCTGCAGTGTGGATATGAAAATATGGCTAATTAAATACAGCAAATCAGTTTCCAGCTTTAAGTACTCTTATCCTGCTTAACTCTTGCACAGTCGACTAAATGATTAGGTCGTTGATGTGAATACTCAGAACCTCTGTAATCTTTTATACCTGCAGGGCTTTACATTTATAGGTCTAAGGAGGTCAGACAGAGTTATAATATACTGCACTATTAGAGGTGAAGCAACTAGGGTCATAAATATACCAGTTCATGGATCTAACATAGTGTAATTCAAAGTCCGGCTGGCTTTATTGCTCTTGGTGAAGCATGTATACCTTGTACAGGTTTTATTGAACCAACTTGTTTAACTTTTATTGACAAGCACAGGGAAGCTTATTAGGTAAGTATATAGTGCACTAAGATTTTGAATCGCCGTAGGTATACAGACCTGTGAAATGTTGAAAGATATGTTTATAGTTCAGCGCTGGAACAACCAACATTTTATCATGAAGAATATAATGCTACAAATACTGACATTTAATATGCAGTTTATCAGAAACCTACTGTCATTAATACAAATATAAAAAATAATAAAATAAAAATATCTTATTTATCTCATAAGATAACTTGATATTTTATGGGAAAAAATCATAATCTGTGATGTTGTAGACATGTTATCAGATATGCATAAAATAACAGGTTGTCTAAATGGGAACCTTTGACGAAAATAATCCTTTTGTTCCATCTCATTTTATTTATACAGTAAGCTTTAAGTTCAGTTTACATCCTATATGGGACATGATTCAGTATGTCATGATACCCAACATTGCATTGCTTTAGCTAGTATTGACATAAATTACAGTTAACACAATGAAATAACATGTTTTGCTTCTTACAAATACAAATATATTGTGGTCAATATGAGCAAAGTAAATAAAAATGCTATTATCGTTAATAGAAACTTTACAATTTAATACAATGTTTTAAAAGTCCTGCACATGAACTGGTGATAGGGCTAGATAATACATGAAGAAATTGGTATACTTGTTCTAGAGCCCAAATTTAAATTTTTTATTTAATTATTATTTTGCATTTTCTGTTGGTGTACCAGTATTTTTATTGTTATACATACATATATTGTTATACATTTGATTAACACAAATGTTTACAACTTTCAGCATTGCTGGAGTGTATTTTATGTTTGTGTTTGTATAATAAAATAAGTCAGATTTTACTCCAAAACATATTTCTCCAACAGCTGCAGCACAGAATATGTAGGTCAGAAAGAAAAGGTGTGTATGCTGTGAATATCTGTAACTGTGAGTGTATATTATACGTATATATGTAGCAGCATCGGGAAGCTCACAAGGGCTGCAGGCTTGAAATTTGGCCGAGTTACAGAGCTATTAAATTAGAACATGCTGTGAGTTACAGGCTGGAGATGCAAACCCGTAAACCATTTTTCGAACGTTGGATGCACGGCTGTGATCATGATCAATTAGTCAAAACCGTAGTTACGGATTTAGTTGGAGTCAATGGCAACAGAGATGGTCATAATTAAGTCACTGAAAGAGGTTGGATTTCAAAGTCTTAAGGGTTTCAATTACGAGTTACGATTGGACACACATTCCAGATATAATGCAATATTGATAAAGCCGTAAATATGATATTCTATTACATGCGAGTTCCATTATACATATTAACACACTGATACCGGGATCGAAATAACACAGAAATTACACATGAAATAAAGTATTTTATATTGCTGATTTGCGAGCTTGAGAATCTTGTGCTATTAATTTTAATACATAACATCACTTTCCTTTTAATTATATGTACAGTAGTGTGTATATTTGCATTTAAAGTGCTACGGATTGGACTCTACCCCCCTTGCGAGTCCTATCTAACACCCGTTGGCTTCTTGGCTCCATTTGCTTGATACAGGGTTGAACACCAGTGAATTTGTTGCAATTGACAGAAACAAAGGATTTGTGGCCGCAAAGTTGGCTTTTTTCGCAAATAACCAGCAGTTCAGCAGAGGGCTTTACGGGTCCAGTTTAATAGCTGTAAGTCTTGCGGGCTACGTTACGGGCTACAATTTTACACATTGAGACAATTTAATAGGACTGTTAATGAAGCTTATTTACAGGTATCTTTACCTCCCTCCGACAAACTTCCTCTCTACTTTTTCTTCACTCTTATTACTATCTTCCTCTGACATATAAATGCTGATTACATTCAGACATATTAGTAGAGATTGATGTTCTATATTTTTTATCTCACATATGAAAAAGCACATTTTAAACAACAGAAACATTGTTTTTGTTGTGTTATCATAAGAAAAAATTAATGACCCGAAGGTAGGAAGTTATTGTTATACCATATACAAACTCCCCAAAAATAATTATAGCCAAAAAGTTGTCTACCAAAGGCCACACATGCTCCAGTCAGGCTACTATTTGAGAGGGTTTGCACTAATCATTTAGTTTGAAACACCATGCATTGTTTTAGGCCAATTTGGCTCTACAACCCCTCTATTTTGCTTTCTTGCTCTGAGGTTATATCCTTTTAGAGACATAGAGACAATACTTTTAATGGAAACACACATTAACAACAGTGCATGGTAAATGCATTTTTTTATTTGGTATATGGTATTAATTGCATTCATGCAGCTATAACATGTATACAGTGAAATCATATTCCAAAATGAAGATCAACTTAATCAATGTGCTTCCTAAAAAAAGGACTTTCTTCTTAATGAAGCAAATCAGTAAACAATATGAATTTTCTCTATTATTAAGGAGGAACATTGATAGTAAGAGAAAGAGATGAGCAGAGGAGGAAGAGCAAGAGAGAATAGATGGAGAAAAAGTAAAGGAATAGAATTGAGAGGGCCAGAGAGGGCTCGACCAGGGACAGCAAGTCATGGACAGAAGGGTGAACCATAGACGGTTGAGGGCTAGAGCAAGAGAGGAGCAGAGGGTGAACATCATGAAGAGGGAGCACAAGATGAAGATAACAACAGAAAGGGGGAACAAGAGGAGATGTAAGCCATATTCTACTATCATCCTTACCCTAACCATGTGTCATATTACAGGTTTGCACTCAGACTACCCAACATGGTGTCAGCAATATGGGGCAGAGGGATGTGACGAGGAAGAGTAGGGCACATTTTTTACTGTCACATCTTTCTTAAAGGACCACTGTGGTTTGTGGAAAAATGTTTGTGAATTATGTGTTAGAGAAAATTTACACCATTAGCAGGTATTTAAGCCATAAGCACAAAAGCTTGTTCATTTTTCCAAACTTGTGTTATGCCTGGGGTTTACCATGTTGGATATTTTGAATACTGCTTGTTGGCTGGAAATCTGTGTTGGACAGGGCTTTTACTGTGAGTTGCATATCTATAATGTTCAATAACATTATGGCAGTCTTTTAGTAGATATTAATATAGATCTTATCTCTATCCATGGTCCCTTAGAGCTGACTAATACACATTTTATTTCTTAAAACATTTGCCTGTGATCAATTAGTCAATAGGTCAGAAAAGGGAGTTAATCAACAATGCTTTGTGAAGATAACAACTCCTGTTTTCAATGTTATTAAACCTAATAATATTTCTAATTTATTTAGAAATGGTAAACTCTTCTATGACTCAAACACATAATAGGAAATGTAGTTACATTAAACTTAGCAGTAAAGAAAATAAGCAAATATGCAGATAGAATTCAACCTAAAATATTTCATTTACAGAAAAATTATGCTAATGTCGTTTAAAGATTGCACCTATGTCTTAACTAGGATGGGCAACAAAGATTTCAATACAATGAAATCCTAACGATTATTGCCTGCAGTGTAATGATACCAAAATGCAATGAGACAAGTCAAATAAACAGCATGAGTTTTTTAGAGTAAACCAATTCGGACATTTTAAAATATTCCCATATTAAATATCTAAAAGTTTCTTGAAAAATAAATACAATTTGTCCACTCTGTAATCTTTATAGAGAATTGCTAACAATGCTTCCTTTAGATAGTTGAGAATTTTTTTGTATTTATGAAACACTATTGCCACCTAGTGTAGATGATGCACAAAATATCATTTTTTCTGTTACATGTTTTCTTCCTCACCATTTTCATGGTAGTCTGCAGTGGCTATTTAATGTAAGCATTTTACAGCCTTATTAAATTGCAATTCAGCCAGTTCTAAAGGGCTCTATATAAGCACAGAGGATATTTATTTTACAAAAGTTTTTAGTTAGTGAATTCTATCCGAAAGCAAGGACTTCACTAACTAAAAACTTCTGTAAAAACATATGCTATGTGCTTAAATAGAGCCCTATTCATTTGGCCGAATTGCAATTTAATAAGGCTGTTAGTTTGTTATCTGATAAGGAAGTAATATAACCTTTCAGCCTTATTAAATTGCGATTCAGTAAATTTAAAAGGGCTCTATATAAGCACACAGCATATTTTTTTACAGAAGTTTTTAGTTAGTGAACTTCTATCCAAAAGCAAGATTTTCACTAGCTAAAAACTTCTGTAAATAAAATGTGCTATGTGCTTAAATAGAGCCCTTTTAAATTTGCTGAATCGCAATTTAATAAGGCAGTTTTTCAATATTTAGTATTAAATTTGTTTAGAAAATTCCAATTATGAATAAATACATTCAGCATTAAATAAAACAAAAAAAAATGAAATTGTTCACTAAAATTGCTTGTTTTACAACCAATTTTGGTGGTAGCTCCTCCCATCTTTTTCAAACCATGGTAAAATCTGCAGCATACTGTTCTGCAGTAGTCTCATTATTGCTTGTGGGGAAATGTCTTGCTCAGTCTGCCACAGTATGTAAAACATGGGAGAAGATCAAGCCTATCACATATATAGTTGTGAGCAGGCGAGCTTGCTTAAGCCGTTGCTCACGCTAGCGGGCTCGCATAGCGAGCCCGCGGCCCTCGCGAA